>ML103022.1:0-10827 GCA_003697995.1 Taxidea taxus jeffersonii
AAAAAAAAAAAGGAGGACAAAAAAACACTTGAAAAGCCCATGTGCTCCTTTCCCCATCCTCCTAAATATTACCTCTTTTATATCTCATGGGGTACCTCTTTTATAAATGACTTTTTCTTTTCCAGTAGAATTCAAAAGGTAAGCTGGAGAAAATACCGCTTTGGTCTGTATCAAACAGTATGCTACCTGGAATAAGGGGGAAGCAATATATTTAAATTTCAGAAATGCAGGATAAACTATAAGAATAAATAAAAACACTATTTTGGGGGCACCTAGGTGGCTCAGTTGTTAAGTGTCTACCCTCGGCTCAAGTCATGATCCCACATCCGAACTCCCTGCTCAGGAGCCTGCTTCTCCCTCTCCCACTCCCCATTTGTGTTCCTCCTCTTGCTGGCTCTCTGTCAAATAAGTAAAATCTTAAAACAAACAAATAAACAAAAAACACCACCACCACCACTATTTTGGTAGAATTTCATTGTAGTTAATACTAAATCAAGTTACTTAAAATTATACTATCTGTTCCAGTCTTCCTACTCTGACTCTAGAACCGTACGAAATTATATTTTGTAGTGTGCAATGGGAAGGGATGGGCTGTGAAGACAGACTATTTGATTTTTAGTTTTGCCACTGTGTATGTGATTTTGAGCAAAACCTCCGAGTTTCAGTTTCCACACCTGTAAAATGGAAACATTACTATCTCTTAGGGCTGTTTGAAAATGAAATGAAATAAGCTCAATAAATGGAGTTTCCTCATCCTTCTACCTTGACCTCTAGAATCAATGCTGTTGAATAGAACTCTTTGGGAAGATGAAAATACTCTATAAAAAAGTGCACTAATATGGTAGCCATGTAGCTACTGAGTAGTGGAAATGTGGCTAGTGTGATGGAGGGAGTCAATTTTAATTGTATTTAATTTTAATTAACTTAAAATTAAAAAGCGACATGTAATTTGTGGCTACCATATTGGACAGCACAACATACAGCCATGAAAGCATATCTGAGGCTTTAAAACCTTATGGGAACCAGGAGAGGGTATAAAAACAACAGTTAAGATTTTCCAGAAGTTTATCCCAGAACACAGTTTACCTGAAGTATAGATAGGCTTTGTGGTTAAATATATCTGGATATGAATGCTATGTCTGTATGACCCAAGCCAATTTACCCAAAAAACCTACACCTCAGACTCCCATCTGAGGGCAGGAATACTTACTTACCTCCCTGAGGCATTGTGGAGATGACTAATGGATCTAATGTAGTAGGTGCTTAACAAATGCTATTTCCTTTCTCCTCCCATATTGTTTCTTACATGACCACTTTCCTCACATGCTGGCCAAGTGCCTGAAGTGTTACTAAATTTAATGATGACAAATGTAGTTAATGCCAACTGTTTGCCAACATGTGTTTACTCCACTAAATTGTCAATATTTAATTTTTTAAGAACCTGAACTTTAAAAAATTACTAAGAAAACAGTATTTAAAAAAAAAAAAAAAGAAACCAGTACTTTTGACATAGGAAAAAAAAGATTCACAAAACAGTTTTGAACTCTAACCAATACTGTGAAATGGGAGTAGATATTGGCTAGTCATAGAAACGAGGTTTTCTGACTTCTTACCTCATTCTTTCAAGCTACTAAGAATGTCAGGCTAAGATCATTGCTTCTAAATTATTCTGTTACAAAGTGCTCAACTAGGGGCTCCTGGGTGGCTCAGTGGGTTAAGCCTCTGCCTTCGGCTTGGGTCATGATCTCAGAGTCCTGGGATGGAGCCCCACATCGGGCTCTCTGCTCAGTGGGGAGCCTGCTTCCTCCTCTCTCTCTCTCTGCCTGCCTCTTTGCCTACTTGTGATCTCTGTCAAATAAATAAATAAAAATTTTTTAAAAAGTGCTCAACTGACTTGGCGATGAAAATAAAAATTAAAACCCAAACTGAACTTATATTTGTTTCATAGTCAGAAATTTGGCTTCAAGACTTTTGGAAAAAGTGTTACATCTTCTATTAATGTGAAATATCAACATATTCCAAGCCCACAGATGATCTGGCCACTTTCAAGTTCCTTTCCATAATATAACATTCCAAACACCAATACTAGGTTGATCAATAAATACTTAGAAAATAAGTAATTACCCCCAGGCTGTCTTTAAGACCTGGGAACTGGTGGAAGCCAACCTAAAACTGACTTCTCCCTTATTATCTGAGGAGCCCCCTCAATGCTCAAACCACACAAAGGCTATTTACATCACATCTATGACTTTCATCTTAATTTTTAATTTCTGTTGCAGAACATTTGCCACTGGAAGCTGCTAAACTGTGTCTATGACTGCCTTTCCTAGCTATTTTCAGATAGTGGCAAGGCATTATGTGTGAGGACTAATATGCTTCTTTGCACTAATACTTTGTTTCACTGTCCTTTTGAATAGGGGTTACAAAAGCAGATCTTTTAGTTGGGTAAGTGCTATATTAAAAATCTAAACCTACACACAATTTCTAATCTCTGCACATACAATTGAATATCAATGAAGAAAAAACTTCAGGTACAAAATACTGTGTAAATCCTTGATTAAAAAAATTATTTAATTTGGTCTGTCCCTTTAATTACTGTGCTTTGGGCCTACTCCCTATTCTCTTGTCCCATATACTTTAAAGTAAACAAACAAAAAAAGTATTAACTATTTCAGCGGAGTTAAGTAGGTAGACATCTGCTTTTCATATTTATACAACCAGAGCACTAAGACTTGGTTAAAATGAATGTAGATCTACACACAAAAATACAAGCAATTAAGAAATTAAACAATTAAACACATAAAATCTTCAATTTCTTATCTCTATACCACTTAACAGCAAACCAAAGCACTTCTAAAATATATTCCAGCTACCAAGCACTGAAATCAGAAGTACATATTTGTAAGTGCCAATAAATCTCATGTACTAACGGATTAAATCAAGAAGAAAACCAAATTGTTTGCTAGACTTGCCAACCCCCTTGACTTTAAGGCTTGGATGTACTCTTTTGAACACCAGGTCACTCTAAGTCCCTATTTTTATTATTTATTTTTTATTGTAGTCACTTTTTTAAAGCTTAGAATTTATTAGCACATAACTAAGATGTATACAATGTTGCTCAATTTTATTGTATACTAGCAGATTCCATAAGTCTGAACTCAAGTTTATTAGCATAATCTGAAATGTATGCCATAACTACATTGTAAAAAATGGGTTTCTAACCCAACTATCCTACACACACGGTTCTCTGAAAGTAAAGTTCTAAAAATCTTTAACTTGCAGAACTGGTGTTCTGGGGTGTGGATTTAGAGTTCTTTAAATTTTTTCTGCTCAGTGAAAACACAGTAAGTCATTATCAACGTGTATTTGAATATTTGCCTTCCCACTATCAGAAAAAAAAAAGAAAAGAAAAGGAGAGAAAAGAAAGAAAGAAAGAAAAAAAGGAAGAAAAGAAAAGAATAAAAAAAAGAAACCAGACAGGCTTGCCTGCTCGGTAGTTGAGCTCCACCCCCAAAACTCAGGGAGACTATCCAGTCTTTATTAAGATCTACATTCTGGTCTGTCCTCATCCTACATACATTGTTAATCTTGGAAAGCATCTCCATATTAAAACTGGTTTAAAAAAAGAGTCCGAGGTGTTGCTTATGTGTCCAGACTTCACAAGCTAAACGGTGGGGACTTGGAACTACGTGTACCTAAACGTGGCCTTATGGAGAATAGTAGGGAGAAAAGTGAGATCAGTGGTAAAACAGAGTTAATAAAGGAAAGCTCTGAATTACCTGGCCTACAGCTTTGGGTCCCTACTTTCGAAATCTCCCGTCCTTCCTGCCCCCACCCATCCCAGGAATCAGAAAGCTCAGGGAAGGTTGTGGGCCAGCGTGATGGGCGACAACTGAAATGATCTTGAAAAATTCAGCGCAAGAAAAAGCTTCGTAGAGGAACGGGATGCGAGAAAGATGAAAGCTGAGAGCTGGTTCCTGGGGCGACACTGAAACCCGGACTTCAGGGGGTTAAAGCTGGAGGTGCCCGCGGATGGGGGTGTGTGGGGGGCGGGCCGTCCCAAGTGCAGCAGCCAAGGCGTAGGGGTCCAGACGTCGAGATGGCTTGGCAAACTAACCCAGTGCCCAGGGGCCTCCCCATCATAAGGGGGTCGCACCTGAGCTGCAGGAGGTCCTCCCCCTCCCCTTCCAACTCCTCACCCGGGCCGTAGAACTTGCTGCCTTTGGTCACGTCGAAGACTTTCCCATTGACCGCGAGCAGGATGCGCGGGGTGCGGGACCCGTCGTACTGGCGCAGCTGCTCCAAGCTGAAGTCCCGCTTCTTCATGCGAGGCAGAGAGGCAGCGGGACTCTCCTCGCCCGCTCCGGCCCCGGCGCCCAGACCCCGCCGCCCCCAGCGCACCCACAGCCGGTAGGCCCCCAGCAGCACCAGCGCCACCAGCGCCACGTTCAGCAGCATCTCCCCGCCCCCCGTCAAAAGCGCCAACGCTGCTGCCGCCCAGCCGCCCCCTTCTGCTGCCGCTCCCGCGCCGCTGGGGCTCTCACTGCTGCCGTCGCTGCTGCTCTCACTGCCACTCCCCAGGGTGCCTAGCTTCACGTCCCCATCACCCGCCGCCATCACTGCCCGCCAGCGCCTTCCTCCTCCTCCCCGCCCCCTGCCCTCCCCAACCCCACGACCAACCCCGCCCATCTGGGGCCTCCCAGCCAATAACATGAGGAGAGGGGGCGGGGTCAAGCCTGCTCTCCATTGGGTGTTGACGGGGTAACGTTGTCTTGGATCTCTCCCTCCCCCTCCCTTCTTTCGCAGGCCGCGCTCGCGTGCGACGCCCCGCCCACCTCGCCCCACACTTCCCTGCTTTCGCTGGTCGCTTGGGCTTGCTGAAGTAGAAGAGCGGGGCGGGCCTGAGGAAAAGATGCTGCGCCGGCCGCGCGCGCGCAAAGGCTGAGTGAGACTACAGCGCGTGCGCGTGTTCCGGAGCGCCACGCGCTCTCCTTTCCTTTGCACCCTGTCGGGGAGGCAGGCTCCGCCCGGTCCCTCGTGCGCGCGTGCGCCCTGGAATCCCTTCCCTTCCCAGGCCTGAGTTCGCCCCCTCCTGCTTCTTCGCCGTCGCTCCTCATGGGGATTTCATGTGCGCCGAGGCCGCCGCGGAGGCGGGGTCTGGTCTGGTCGCCTTTTCGGGGGCGCGGGTTGGTGGCTTGGGGGAGGCCACCACACAGTTTTAATTGCTGGCGCAAACTATTGAGGGGCGTCTCTTTTTCACTCGGGTGCCGTAGCGCCTGTCGGGAAGCCTGGAGCGTGGGCGCGCAGACAAAGCTACCACCCAAAAGTTTTGGCTACCGGCTGTAGTCTTCCTGGCGGAGAATGAATTCACAGAGCCCTCACCGGGGTTGTTTGGCGTCCGGAATCTGCTTGCTGTCTGCGCTGGCACCGAGCAACCACTCCCGGGTGGTTTGGGTCACGGCTGCTCTTGTAGAATTTTCTTTCAGGTTTTAGACTAAAGGTGTTATTCCTTAAATCATAGTCTGTGACGGGAGGGAAGTGCATAGAATGAGGTGGTCCTTCCGTTATCTCAATCAGCTTTATTTACAGTTTAAGGACTCCCAAGTCCTTAACAACTCTGGTGGAAATGTTACCTCTGAAGCCTCATTCTGGGCCCCTTACCTCAAGCACTCAACTCTGTTTGACTTGCTCTTTCCCGCCCGAGTCTGTTTTCTTTGTTGTCAGTGAGTTCCCTTACGCCCACCTCAAGAACACCCTGCTGGGAACTATGGGTGTGATGAGTGAATGAAGGTGTATTAGTAACAGTTTGGTTTTTATCCTGAGGAACCCGTGCAATGGAGGAGAGACATGGACAAGCAATGGGGGCGTGTGATAGGAGCTGAAGTACTTATTAGGGAAACGGCAAGTGGTCCATTTAAGCTTTAAGTAGTCAGGAGGAGCAAAGTTTGGAAGACTAGGTTAGTAATCTTTACTGAACTTAATACTTAAGGCTTCGACTTAATACTCCCCGCCACTGAAGATTTTACAGCGGCAAATGTCAGGATGAAAACTTCTCTAGAGAGATTACCAGGGATAGTAAGGATTGGAGTGAGAAAAGAATGGAAAAGAAATTAATAGGTTACGGTATTTGTGCAAGAAATTAGGAAACTTAGAACTAAGTGGCATTAGAACAGGGGTCTGCAAGCTTTTCTATAAAAGGCCAAACGTTAGTATTTTAGGCACTGTCTTTCATAATTATTCCTCTGTTATAATAAAGCATAAGTATCTTTATGGAAAGATACTTAATAAGCATGATTGTATTACAATAAAACTTATTTATGGACACTGAAATATTAGGTGTCATGAAATACTGATTTTTTTCAACCATTTCAACATTTTTTTTTTTTTAATCTCCAGAAGTATTGAAAGAGTTTACAGGCCATAGTTTGGCTTACCCCTGCTTCAAAGGTACGTTCTTGAGGCAGAGTGAACAGCGTTTAGTTGGGAAAAGTAAGTAACCATATAATCTAGCCTCCAATCTAGAATACTTCTAGAATTGAAAGGGGGCACTCTACACCTGGAGGACAGGATTAAAATTAGATTGTCCCAGGCAAATCTGAGTGAGTAGTCATCCTGAGGTTAATGGTTAAAAGCCAAAACTGCTTCAGGACTTGGTAACAGGAAATGCCAATGATGGAAAAAAGATGATTGGGAAAAAACTGGCTTTGGGGAGAAGATGTATGCTTGTGTCAGTAGCAGGTATCATACAGTTGGGATGATATCAACGGCAGGAAGAAACTACCTCAGAGATTTCATAGCAGGCCACTACTTACATATTATTCACTATAACATATAATCCACTATAACATATGACCCACTATAGTGGGTCACTATTCCTTGAAACAGTAACTGACAAGGAGCTTGGGACTACCATGATTGGTAAGAGTTTATCTAGCTTTTGGCCGAATTTATGCAGGACTGTGGCATGCATTGTTGGACATTTAGCATCACAGGTCTCTTCCCATTAAATGTCAGTAGCACACCTCTGGCATTGGGGCACTAAAAAACCAATCCTCTTCCCACCCCACACACTCCCTAGAAAGATGATGCTAGTTGAGGGTTAAACCAGTTGGTTTAAGCCAATCAGGATTTACCTTGGAGCTCAATCATATATGTGTAGATTTCTTTTCCCTGATGGTTTGGAGGGAAGAGAGGGATTGAGCAGCACTGAAATTCTGTTGTCAAGAAAGAAGGGTGGGGAATGTTGAGTAAGTAACCAACCTTGTCTGCCATGGAAGTAAAAAGTTAAAAAAATTTTTTTTATATCCTTGATAAAATAAATATCTCAACTCCACACTTGAAACTCTCCCCCACTCCCGCACCCTTTTTTTTTTTTTTTTTCCAGTTCTCTGAGCAACTTACTCTAAGTCTCCTGAACTGGTTTTTAAGGGAGTTCTCCCCAAACCCCCAGCAGGTAACAAATTCTCCCAGTAGGAGTATCCTATTCCTACTTTGAATACTGTAATTTTCTCACTGATGGCTTGCTCTGTCTTTCCCTTTCTCATTCCACATGAAGGGACTAATTCTGTATACTGAATTCCTTTACTTAGGCACCCTGTCTTCAGTGGTGCTCAGCTATTTAAAGGAAACAACTCAGAAATCTCAGCTGGCAGTCAAAGGTCTTCGTAAATCCACAAATGGCTTGCCTGTCTTCCCCTTCTATAGCAAACCTAATCTATTTTACACATAACTTTTATTACATTGATGTGTTTCCCTTTATAATATCTAGTCCTGTTCTCCCAATTGCTAAATTTATTTCCCACTTCAAGACTTTACTCTCTTTCTCACTAAGAGTGCCCTTCGTTTTCCTTTCCAATATCCAAATTCTATTATCTTTCATTTACTTCTCTAATTCTACCTCTGTCCCTGGCCTGTGACTATATCAGCTCATTCTGATCTCTGAATATCTACAAATTCCTTACCTATACTATCCATTTTATTTTATGTTCTTTTTGACTGTTCTGTTCTTGAAACTCTCCTTTGGATTTCTAAATGTCTCCTTTTGCCTCTGTAGATGTTTCTTTTCTAAATCTTTTTCACCTTCCTTTTCTTCCTTATATTCATCCCTACCTTGCCCAGAGGTCATCTACAATCATCTCTTGTTATCTATGTTCTTTTCTTCTTCCCTTACTCTTTTTTTCTTGATATTTTATCTACTTAGTTATTTACTTGTCTTCTCTATGGGGTGTGTACCTCTTCAGCCTTGACCTTTCTCTGGGAGATAATATTACTAACCATCAAATATTTCCATTTCTTTTTCCACACATAGTAGACTTGCATTTCCCTACTTTTTTGAACTCAGTGTGGCCAGTGCAATGTGATTAGAAGTGGCCTGTGTCACTTACAAGTAAAAGCTTTAAGAATGCACAATTTCTTATACCCTCTTTCCTTTTGGCACAGTAAAGGGATGTTTTAGTTATCTGTTGCTGCATAGCAAACCACCCCAAATCTTAATGACTTAAAACAGTAACCGTTTTTAGTATTGCTAATGGTTTTGTGGATTGAATGGGCTCATGAGCACTTGTCTGATCTTGTTTGGGATCTCTTGTGGTTCCAGCCAGGTATTTTCTGGGGCTGGAGTACTGAGGAAGCTTGCATGCTGGAATGGCCAAGCCTTTCTTCTTCACATTGTTATCCCAGGGCCTTCGCTTCACATGCCTTCTCCAGCAAAGTAGCCTGATTTCTTCATGGTGGTTCAGGAGTCTCAGAAGTGTAAAAGCTTCCAGGTCTTGTAAGTCTTAGGCATAGAAATAACGCATTCTGTTGGTTAAAACATTCCCAGGGGCAGCTCAGTTTCAAAGGGTGGAGAAAACAAACTCTACCTCTTGATGGAGACTGGGGAGAAGAATGACAAAGAATTTGTGGCCTTCTTTAATTTGTCACCCTAACAATGTTTCAGATGGTGGCTGCTTCTATCAGTGAGGGTCCTAGAGTCAGGACCCTCAGCTAACATACGCAGTAGTATAAATGAAATACATCTCTGCTTTTCTAAACCACTGAGATATTTGTAGTTGTTTGCTAGCAAACAAAGCCTAATCTACACTAATACAGGAAGTAGGGTACTGCTGCAGTAAAAACCTAAAATACGTGACCTATCCATATACATATATGTTACAAATATTAGTGGGTTGGTCATTAGGCAGCATCCAGCTCTGACCTGCTTATGAATCTCCCAACAAATCTAGCTCAGAAATTTGTGCTCAATAAATATTTCTTAAATAAGGGAGCCTATTTCTTATAATTTTGTTCTATTTCTTTATTTTAGGGGAAAACACTTCTACATCAGATGTTTCTTGAAGTATGGATTGGGTGCCACTGTCATAACTCTCAATACTCTATTCCAGTGCCGCTAGCAAGTTTCCTGATGTGTAAGTTTGGCATGTGCAGCCCACCTTCTCCCTTTCCCCTTTCCCAGGCCTCCCACAGAAGGTGTGCTTTCTGCTCTGCTTCTTCAGAATACCATAAGTTTCACAGGGGCCTGCCTACGCCAGGGGATGTTTGGGGTAAGCTTAACAATATAGGCCCTTTGGGGGAAGGGGAGTGTCAATTTTGGGAGCTAAGTTCATTGCTAGGGAGTGACAAAACCTTTTGTTTGAACTTTAATTCATAAAATAATGGAAGTTCAGTGTGGGACAGTAATAATTTTAGATTTCATAGGAAGTTGGTACTGATTATTTTGGGCTATGACTTAGAAGAACATAATTTAATAATTTAATATCTAAACTTTTCATTTCTCCCTGGAAAATTGGTATTGGGGAGGGTCATAATCAAACAGAGCACATCTTTTTGGTTTTTAATTTTTAGAGAATACTTTGATGTTATTGTTTGATCTTCTTTTAGAACTTCTGTTAATGTTGAAAAAGGTAAGGGGACATAATTTGAGATGGAACAGAATAGGTTGTCAATTATAGCCTTGGGCACAGAACAGCATTAGAGCTGATTTAGGGATGTGCTATTGTGATCCATTCAGGGCATTCCGGGAACAAAATCTACACTTTACCAGTGACCCCAGGAGACCTCAAAAGAGAGGTGAACATTGTATTTGGAGAAATGACCTTATGAAGGTGGGAGCAGCACTGCCCTGATACTGACTTTTTATCCAAGGAGGATAACCATATCCCAAGTGGATCTCAGTGGGTAAGCTGAAGGGGTTAAGGCAATGGTCTCCAAACATTTTGCTGACATACCCCCTAGATGTTAATTTTTAAGTTGACATGTAAAATTTTTTGTCCCAAGTTTAGTTGCAAAAGGTGTAATTTCTGGGCGCCTGGGTGGCTCAGTGGGTTAAGCCGCTGCCTTCGGCTCAGGTCATGATCCTGGGGTCCTGGGATCGAGTCCCGCATCGGGCTCTCTGCTTAGCAGGGAGCCTGCTTCTCCCCTCCCCTCTCTGCCTGACTCTCTGCCTACTTGTGTAATCTCTGTCTGTCAAATAAATAAATAAAATCTTTAAAAAAAAAAAAAAAGGTGTAATTTCTGGTTAAAGTAAACATGAATATTTTAAAATAAAAAGGGTTGAAATACATTTAATGAAATTCCATAGAAATTGAATACTCATCATCATCCATTTTTACAGAAATTTACATTATTTTTTCTCTTTGAGTTTGTATTTTCATTTTACTTCCCCACAAAGATTTAAAAAATATATTTTATGTCCAAATATATTTTATTGCTTACCTTATCATTCTTTTATGCAATAAAAATTTGTTCATAATGTAAACAATTTTCTGTTACTGAAAGCTTCTGTCAAAAATTTCTTTTGGATTAAATTATAATTACAATTATTAGTAC
>ML103022.1:11227-30507 GCA_003697995.1 Taxidea taxus jeffersonii
AAAAAAAAAACAACTCAGAACACCCCAACACAGACCAAAATACCCAATTTCTAGCACCATGCTTCTCTCATAACAGAATATGTATAAGATAAGGAAAATGAGGAAATCTTCCTATAGGTTTATCATGCCTCGATTAAATTAAATATTGACATAGATATTAGATGTCAATCTAATGTTTTATCTTTTATCTTTTATTTAAATCTTTTAAAAGATTTTAAAAATCTTTTGTGTGGTGACTCAGAGGCTTTTTGTGCATGGGAACATTTGCCATGGTAAGATCTGGGATGAGTGAGAAGATGCTTCTTTTTTATAAGTGGGAAAAGAATGGTTTCTAAAGGGAGTTGGAAAAACAGAATTATTGTGACATTTCAACCTCAGTCACATTTTAGGCAGCTCAGTTTTAGGAAAGAGTAGGTAAAAGTTGAATAAATAGAATTGATTTCCTAAAAATTATCTGTGTTCTCCTTGGAAAGCACTTGTAGAATCCTATGGAAGACTGACTCCAGTTTGGAGACTACTAAGGTTAAGACAATAAAATTATGTGGGCAATGTGGTATAGTTGCAGGGGTTTCTATTAATGCTCTTAGCCTCTTGGGTATCTTGGTGTCTTCCCCATTGGCAAGATGCTGGATGGTGAGAAACTAGGTGAGAAAGCTCAGCTCGTTGCCAGTCTTGTGAGGCTGCCATCAGGAATCATGCCTTCTGCTCTGTTTCTTTATACTGCAGATTTTACAGGGACAAGTCTTTGAAATGGGTGGAGGAGAGAGTTTCTGTTGTCCTGCTCTGCTAGTCTGTGACTCAGTGATAAGTATGCCTGGTCCCAGGGTTCAATGTTGGGAGGCCCATTGATGCTGCTTGTTCCCAGCATCAGCTTTATCAATAAGAATGATAGTTCTTAGTTGTCTACTCTTTTGCCTGTTTTTCAGTTGGCTCACAACTTGATAGGAAGAGGGGTATGGTTTATTTTATCCCCTAAGTACTTTCCATTCTTAACAGTGTTCTATTAACACAATAAATATGTACTGTGAATTTTTTAAGTTCTTTTAGCTATGAAGTTATAGTCAATACTGCTTGCTATTTTTCTAATAATATTTTGCATACATCTTATAGATTTGTGCATAGTAATAAGTGTAGCATAACATTTCAAAATGTTATTTTGTGAGAGACTATCACCAGGCAATATATAAAACATCAGAGGAGTTAAGTTCAGGAGAAAAAGAATCACTCTGTAGCCTTGTACAGTTCTTTAAGATATACTATCTCCCGAGTTTCACAGAAGGTGAATGAATACATTAAGGGGTTAACTAAGGAAATCAGGCTTGCCATTCTGTTTCTTCTTCTCCTATAATTTACATGGCTTCCTAAGCCTTGGTTTTAACATTCATAAAACAGTGATACAAAGTATGGCCATGACATAAGAAAATAAGATTGTAAGGAAAATAAGGAAGTGATAACTAATAGAAGCTCTGGGCATAAGGATCTATAATATTTCAAGGAAATTATACTTTATGAAGGGATACAAGCCTATGTTCTCTAAGCATTTGGGTCTCTAGAAAATGAGCTGTGTTCTAGATTGCAAAAAAAAAATCAGAAGCTGAAAAGCTTTAGTTTAACACAAAATAAACTTCTTGAACTCTCTACAATAAATTGATCTGGGTAATTCAAATATTGTCATACACTAGCAGAAATTTTTGTTGTGGTTATTGAAAGGAAGTTCTCCAGCAGAACACTGGTTTTTAAGAGCAAACAGGTTCAGGAATTTCTTTTTAAAGATTACTTATTTAGGGCGCCTGGGTGGCTCAGTGGGTTAAGCTGCTGCCTTCAGCTCAGGTCATGATCTCAGGGTCCTGGGATTGAGTCCCGCATCGGGCTCTGTGCTCATCAGGGAGCCTGCTTCCCTCTCTCTCTCTGCCTGCCTCTCTGCCTACATGTGATCTCTGTCTGTCAAATAAATAAATAAAATCTTTAAAGATTACTTATTTATTTATTTTTGAGAGAGAGAGAAAGAGAGTGAGGGAGGGAGTATGCCAGCACACAAGCATGAGTGGAGGGGAGGGGCAAAGGGAGAAGCAGACTCTCCTCTGAGCAGGGAGCCTGATGCAGGACTTGATCTCAGGACCCTGGGATCATGACCTGGGCCGAAGGCAGACATTTAACCAGCTGAGCCACCCAGGAGCCCTGGGTGCAGGAATTTCTGACAAGATACAAAAGATCACAATTTTGATTCTTCTTTTCCTCTTCCCTCCAACATCTAATTTAAATTCAAATCCTATTGACTCTGTCTCCAAAATATTATCCAAAACCTGACCAACCACTTCTGTCACCAGGTCTACTGCTTCTATCCTAGTACAAGTTATTAGTTGCTCTGACTTGGACCATGACAACAGCCTCTTGTTGTCCACTCTTGCCTTCTTAGAGTTCATTCTTTGTCATTTGCCATTTACCAATATAAATCAGATTCTGTTACTTCCCTACTTAACTTCACAATGTCTTTCTGTTGCATTAGAATAAAATTCAAACTCCTTATCATGGCCTATATTATCTATTCTATACGTACCCTCTGGTTGCTCTCATATCATATTTCTTGCTCATTATGCTCCAGCCATACTGATTTTCTATCTTGTTTGAATATTGCAAGCTCATTCCCATCTTAGAGATTTTGCATTTATTCTTCTGTAGGACTAGAATCGTTGCCCCCAGATTTTCTAATGCCTGACTAAGAATAGTCTCATCACTTAGGACTCTCTTCAAATGTTCATGCCCCAGAGAAGCCTTACCCTGATCATATGCCTAAGGAGTGTTCACTCCTTCTCCCTCAACTTTAATCATTTCTAATCCTGCTTGATTTTCTTTACAGCATTTAGCACTACCTAAAATCATCTTATTTTTACATGTTTATTATCTTTCCCTCTGCTAACCCCCAGTAGAATGTGATTCTATGATGTAGAGCTTGTCTATCCTATTTCCTGCTGTATTGTCATAGCTTAGAATGAAGGTTGCCATTTGGTGGGAGTTATTAAATTTGCTGAATGAGTGAATGAATCAAGGTCCAGATATAAGCAGGAAAGTCCTTCCAAAAGGCTTTTGCTATAGTAATTTGCCATAGTTTAGACTTGTGGCCCTTCATTTTGAATGCTCAGACATCTGCTTTTGTCAGCACCTGGAGGTTTTTTCCTCTAGGGCAGAACTTAAATTAACCAGGATACAGTATTGACATATAAAATCCCGATGCCAATTTGTTAGTTTTCAGTGAGCAATATGACTGTCATATGGACCCAGTCTGCACTGTTATAACCTGTTGAGGATTCTCTGCCTATGGGCTAACACGTATAAGACAGGAAATTAAAGCAGAAACTTTTTGGGAAAACATGGAATAAAAGGGGATTAGATGGTTTGTATAGTTAAAGATATCCATTTATTTGTTTATTTTTATTTTTTATTTATAGATATCTGACTGTGTTTTGTGTTCTGTGCTAGGTGCCAAAGAATGAGCAAGGAATAATATCAAGTACCAGCCCTTAATGGATTTCCAGTTTAGTTGGCAAGATGGGCAATAAACGGACATTTACGAATAAATCTCAAAACTACTCTTTTTTAGGTTAGTTCCAGGGTGATATGAGAGGACTTAGAAGGGAAACTGAGCCTTGGGAGACTGAGGTGAGTTTCCCAGGAAGTGGAGTGTTTTAGCTGAGCTCTGAGGAGTTAGCCAGGCAGAACAAGAACGGCATGGGGGAAGGGCACTGCTGGCAGAAACTGCAGCCTAAGCAAAGGTCTTAGAACCTGGAGAAAGCAGAGCTTTCTAAAAACTCCCAAGTAGTTCACTGTCGCTGGAGTAGAGTTTAAGGTTGGAGTAGGGTGGAGTGAGAAGGCTGGTGATAAGACACATGGACTTAGGTTTGGACTTTATCCTGATAAGGAGTAAAAGGGAGCCACATTAAAGTTTGTGTTTTGGTGGAGAGGGGGAGTTCATCTTTCACATTGCTGGGGTACAGCCAATACTTTGCATTTCTTTTTTCTACATAAGCTTCCATGAACATCTGGGTAAAGTCCACACTCCTTTTCCTTGCTCAGATGACACTTCCTCTGGTCACCATCAGCCTAATATCTGCTGCTTTCCATTGTGCATTCTGTGCTCCAACCTGCCAAACTTCTGTTTCCAGATTTACTCTCCAATCTTTAATTATGCTTTTGTATCCTCCATTCCTGCTAGTACCCTCACCCACCCCACTTCCAAAAAGTTATTGGATTATTCTTCTAAACTACGAAAGCAATATATGTTCTTTGCAACAAGCCAAACAACACTGAAATGTGCAAAGAAAAAGTTAAAATGTTCTTTCCTCTCACCACCAAACACATACACATATGCAGTGTGCTTAAAATATTTTTATGCTCTAAAAGCTCAACTATATTTAATAAATGCTCTAAAATATTTTTAAAGATTTATTTATTAATTTTAGAGTGAGAGAGCGTGTGCAAGTGAGCACGCTCACGCAGATGTGTGTGAGCAGAGTGGGGTGGCAGAGGGAGAGAATCTTTAAGCCAACTTCCTGCTGAGTGCAGAGGCAGATGTGGGACTCTATCTCCTGACCCATGTAGTCATGACTTGAACCAAAACCAAGGGTCTGATGTTCAACCAACTGAGTCACTCAGGTGCCCCAGTGCTGTAAAATATTTTTAATTAAAATAGATGTATGCTATCAAATGTGTACAGTTCTAGCCCCCACCCCGCAGAAAGTATGGACATCATTCCAGTATATGCTAGATGCCAGGTCCTATGCTTTATCTCATTTACTCCACAACTACCATATGAGATAGGAACTGTTATCCCTGGTAGGTAGATGAGGAACTGAGGTGTGATTATTTTGTCCTCAGTTGCACAGCTTTTGATTGTGGGAGCAGCAGTTTGAACTTGGGCAATGTGGCTCTTGAGTCCACAGGGCTAGCCACTACCTTTTACTAACTCCCAAATAATGCTATTTTTATTCTTTTTAATAACTATACAATATTTATATGGATATTCAGAATTTATTCAATCATCCCCTACTGGTGAATGTTGAGGGTTTTGATTAGAAGGCTCATTTATTCATTCATTCATTTTGAAACAAAAGCCGAACAAAACATATCATCAGGATAACTGTGAGTGCCTTTAAAACATGACTTTTTAATTATATAAAGGTTTTTTTTTTTTAAGATTTTATTTATTTATTTGACAGACAGAGATCACAAGTAGGCAGAGAGGCAAGCAGAGAAAGAAGGGGAGGCAGGCTCCCTGCTGAGCAGAGAGCCCGATGTGGGGCTCCATCCCAGGGCCTGGGATCATGACCTGAGCCAAAGACTGAGGCTTTAATCCACTGAGCCACCCAGGTGCCCCTAAAGGTTTTAAATAAGCAGACTTTCATTGTTGTGTACATTGTTAAGACTTTAAATTTTGACACACTGAGCTACCTGTAAAATATAGCTTAGCTAATCATTTATATTTTCATCCAAAAATGCATATCATTGTACCCCCGTTATCAAAGTGAATATGCTGGTTATTTGGTAGCTTACTTTGTTTTGGAAACAAATGTGTCCAATCTTACTCAATAATTATATAACACATTTCAACACTTTAAAAATCGATGACTGGCACTAGTATTCAGCATGGCAATTTATTCAGAGGTTGTTCCTTATATGGATTTTTTTCTCCTGATTGTACCTTCAGCTTACATCTTGGTTTGTCATTATCTCACATAACACAAAGTACTCCCTTAATGACAGTTGATAAGTAAGTTATTACTATTGTTTTAAATGCATTTATTTTTCTTACAGTATTGAATGTTCTTTGCCTATAGAGAGCAACCTAGTTTATGAAGATTTTAGTTTCATTTAGCTTTATGTGTGTCTTCAAATAAGATAATTTAATCTTATTGTTTTCACAAATGGCTGTCATCAATTCTGAGTTATTTTCTTGTTGATTAAAGAATAACCCAGATAGAAGTGCTAAAGGGCATAGCCATGGTTTTCTTTGATATTTTAGAAAATATTGTCCATCAACTAATGCTGCAACTTGGCTGATATTTTCCTGCCCATCTCAAATTTCATTTCAAACAATAAGTTTGAAATGGCACATCTCATTTCAAACAATAAGTTTGAAATGGCACAAATAAAAAATATACATCATTATCATCAATTTGTTCTAAAACTTTGAACATCCTCACCATGAGTAACATTATGTGCTACATTTTTTTAAACCTACAGACTACCATGGAAAGACAACTATGAGAAGGTTTTGTTGTCTAGATTCGTTTTAATATTGAACATTTTTACATTATCTGAGCTTATCACCAAAGATGCAAGTCAGGCTGGAATTAGGGCAGCAAGGCACTAATATCCTACTCAGAATTAAAGAAGGTGCCAAATAACTCCATAATCAAGGTATATTTTAGTACAATATTTTTAAAATACAAATTAAGTCAAAAATGTCAAAAATTTAAGTAAAGATCAAAAGACATCTACATTCTAGCATGTTGGGAGACTGTTCTCTGACTACAGGGTGAAAAAATAAGTGGGAAAAGAATCTTGCTGTTTTCTTCTTTTGTTTAAAGACAAAATGGGTCTAAACTTAATACCCCCAACTCATAGGATCATTAAATAAGCATTATTTTAATCAACACGGTAACTTTAATGAATTGAAACCATTATCTCCTATCATCTATATTTATTGTATATTACTTAAGTGTCATTATCTTACCTATGATTTTGTTTCAAGTGTTATGCCACTTGGAAAGCTAAATGGAAGTTTACAAAGAAATCCAGTTGACCCATGAGCAGCGCAGGTTAGAACTGCATGGGCCCACTTATACATGAATTTTGGGGCATAGTTATTTTGTTATACACAGCCGTTTGTGTTATGATTCAAGGATTATGTATGTAGCATTCTTTTTTTTTTTTTTTTAAGATTTTATTTATTTGAGAGAGAGAGACGCAGCAAGAGAGGGAACACAAGCGGGGGAGTGGGAGAGGGAGAAGCAGGCTTCCCACCCAGCAGGGAGCCTGATGGAGGGCTCCATGATCCCAGGATCCTGGGATCCTGACCTGAGCCAAAGGCAGACGCCTAATGACTGAGCCACCCAGGTGCCCCCGTATGTGTAGCATTCTTATACGCCCCCCACAAGAAATGTGGGATAGTGTCTGTTTCCCTGTACCCTTACTAGTCCTGATGTACTGATATTTTTAGTTTTTTTGTTTTGTTTTTGTTTTTCTGCACTGTGTTTGATAAAAACAGTGTTCCTTTATTTTCGTACGTTTCCAGATCGCAGGTGAGGTAGAGAATTTTTCTGTATGTTTTTGAGATATTTGCATTTCCTGTTCCATGATCTGTCTATTCATTTCCTCTCCCATGCATTTTTTGTTATGGTTGGGTTGCTTGTCCTTGATCATTTTTTTGTTGGAGGGATATTTATAATAGTGGTAATATTAACCCTTTTTCTAAAGTATGTTGAAATAGGTTCTCCTCTTATGTTCACTAGTCTTGATTTTTTTCTAATGCATCCTTTACCTTATAGAAATGTTTAATTTTTTATGTGGTTAAATCTGTTGGTCTTTCCCTTCATGGCTTTTGGACTTCCTGAAATTGATGGTTTTAGGCATCTCTTCATCAAAGGCCAAAAGTTTGGAGAGTGCTTAATGGGCTTTGATAACTTTTGTCTCAGGCTCTTTTACTTGTGTTGCTACCTCCCTATCTCCTTCTGAGGGATCTGTTCTTTTTAAAGATTTGTTATTATATTCAAGCAAAGCCTTTCTGGCCTAGGAGTCATTTGTCAGTTATAAAAGTATGTTTGCATATCTTCGCTTTGATTCACTATGTGCTGATTCTCTGTTTCTCTCATTGTTTTAAGAAGAAATTACCATGTAGTCTTTTATTTTATGCTTTAACGTTTTAGGCCATATTCAGCCTCTTGAGTTCTTAAGCTTCTTAGAGTCAGTGTAGAGAGAAGACATACCCTTGGTATAAGACCTGTGGATAGTGAAGATGAATTGGTAATGGGGAAGTCGTGGGCTTGAGAGTAAGTTTGATTCTGTCTTTGATGATAGCTGTATAATCCCCGGAGGTTGTTATAAGCCTCAGAGCCCTTTTCCATAAAATGGAAGTGATAATAATACTGCCCGGAGGATATTTTTAACAGTGCTAGAAAGGCCTCTAATAGTTAATTTAGATGTTTCATTCTTTTTTGTCATATTTCAAGAATATTTCAATGGGGTCGGGTCTTCACAAATTACTTTGGTACCTCTTTTGGAAAAACAAACTCTTTCATTTGCTGTTAGCCCATAAAAGAAAGATTAAATTTCTTGGCCTTAAAGACTGGAATCCTTTATAGAGCATCTGGAATCATCTGCCTATATTTCATTATTGAAAAGAGAAACTTTTAAACCTAGTAGAAATTAAATTTGAGACCATTTTTACATAAACCATGGCTTAGGACCAAAGGTCCAAGATAGAGCATGTGTAAGTAGGGGGTGGACCCTAGGGAGAAGAGTCTGGCCTGCATTTTGATGGATTTCAAAATGTGCACAGAATTTGTTCCAAGACTTCATTAATGGGTTCATAGAAAATAAAGTTATAGGGCGCCTGGGTGGCTCAGTTGGTTAAGCGACTGCCTTTAACTCCCGTCATGATCCTGGAACCTGGGATGGATCCCATATCGGGCTCCCAGCTTGACACAGAGTCCGCTTCCCGTGCCGACCTCATTTTTTTTCTCTCTCTCTCAAATAATAGATAAATAAAATCTTAAAAAAAAAAAAAAAGAAAAGTTATAGGGATGCTTGGGTGGCTCACCCAAAGTTATAGGGATGCTTGGGTAGTTAACCTTCTGATTCTTGATTTTAGCTTTTAGCTAAGGTCATAATCTCTGGGTTGTGAGATCAAGCCCTGAGTTGGGCTTGGAACCTGCTTAATATTCTCTCCCTCTCCCTCTGCTCCTCTCTGTTCCCAAAAGAGAAAACAAAGTTACAAGGGAGCTAGGGTCATCACCCATGCCTGTCCCCTGCCCTCACGCTGGATGGTAGCTCATTTTAGAGGATTTGGGGCTAAGTACAGGGGCTGAGAAGCAAAATAGCAGAAGTGAGTCTCAGGAGAACTTAATGCCCGACCCAGGGTAGTGTTCTGCTTTTTTCTTTGCTCCCTCATCCACATTTGAGGCAGCATAGACCTGCTCTAAAGTCTGGATCCAATAGACAAGGGAAAAGACTAAACCAGCTCCTAGCTTAAAAGTCTCACTGCCCTTCAAGCTGAAGCCTGGAAGGGTTCCAACTTAATGCAGGAAGTCAAAACAACTAACCTATTTGAATACTATGTTAAGACAGTGTGGGATGGTGAGTGTGTATGCATGAGAGAGACAGAAAAAGAGAAGGTGTAAGGAAGAGGGAGAAGTGGGTATAGAAGTAAGGCAGGGTCATTGCTCTCAAGTATCAGAAGTTGCTAACTCAAATGCCTAGGAGGCCCGGCACATTAATTTAATTAAGTGGTTTTGCATGTGTAAGAGAAACAACAGAGAAAGCATGATGAATGACAACAGATATTTGTGTCTCTGGTAATAGGAGGTGGTGGGGGCTATGGCAAATTGGAGTGTGCATATCTGTTCACCAGGAGCAGCCCATGCAGTGATCTAGCAAAGTAATTCTCAAAGTAGGATCCCTGGACCAGTAACATCAGAATTGCCTGGAAACTTAGAAATGCAGGTTTTCAGGGTATACCAGACCTGTGGTAATAGAAATTCTGAGGGTGTGGTCCTGTAGTCCATATTTTTTTTTAAAGATTTTTTAAAAAAGATTTTTAAAAATTAACATATAATGCATTATTTGTTTCAGGACTGCAGGTCTGTAAATCATCAGGCTTACACAATTCACAACACTCACCATAGCACATACCCTCCCCATTGTCCATCACCCAAACACCCTATCCCTCCTACTCCTCTCCACTCCAGCAACACTCAGTTTGTTTCCCAAGATTAAGAGTCTCTTGTAATTTGTCTCCCTCTCTGGTTTTGACTTGTTTCATTTTTTTCTCTTTTCCCCTATGATCCTCTGCCTTGTTTTAACAATCTCTCTGTGGTTCTGATCCCAAAATTTGAGTGTTGCCTTGTGGGAATTTGTATCCAGTGTTGCTAGATCTTTAAATTTTTCAAGAGATTCTAGAAAACTAAAATTTTTATGGAACTCTACAGATTTTTAAATATTAAGAACTGTAGAGGGTATGTGTAATTTGGGGAAGAGGAGCAGAGAGGTACCCAGGTAGGCCATACTGTAGCCAAAGGAAGTACATCTGTGGGCCTTGTGGTCTCCAGTCCTCCAGTTTCAACTTACAACATAAATCAGATATCATGTTGACAATGAGTAACTGAAAATACTCTTGGACTGGCAGAGTGACTCTCACTGTGTGTTCATGGGGTTGGGGGGAGAGAGACAGCAGGGCATTGGAGTCTGGCAGGAGGAGGCTTTTAAAAGCTCATAGATTCTGATACTTTCCTAGCCTAGATACTTCTGTACTTCCCTCCATGGTGAAAGTTGAAGCATTACAAACCACTGTTCCTCTTATAAGTCCAGAATGTCCCTCAGGTGTTCAACAAAGGGGAAAAAAGCCCGTGTCACAGGTCTAAAACACTGTGTATGTGTGTTTCAGAAATTTGTGGTTTTTAAACTGCTTTCACACCTATCCTTTCATCACATCTGTCCATTAAGCCTGTGCAACAGATGTGATGGGTATTACCTCCTTTGGAGCTGCCCAAATAGGCTGAGTGAGGTTAAGTGATTTGCCTAAGGCTCCCAGTTTGTAAGGAGTAAACGTGAGACTAGATACCTAATCTGATAATTTCTAGAAATTTTCCCCCATGTGTAGTTTTATGTATGTACATATATTTGTTTATCCCTACCACCAGTAGTTCCTGAAAAGATCTGATTTGGCTCACTTTATTATGGCCGGTGACTGGTTTTGCCATGTCCTATGACCAAGCCCCAGATAATCTTTTCCCTGGCTTGGTGTGCTGGCTGGGGCCACAGATCTTCTTCTCTTTGCCTCCTGTCAAAGCCAAATACCAGTCACGCCTCTTGGGGCCCTTGACCATCACCAGCTCTACTCCTGGGCTCTGTCTGGAGTTTCTAGTTTCCCTCTCTGGCCTATCTTGCCACTCACTAAGCCTCATGGGAATACTCTGAGTCCAGATGTCCCTAGTACAGGTGATAGGTGACAGGGACTTTGGTTGTCTGGAACTATAATGAGCGCCCTGACTTATATTGTATAGGCTGGTGTGATTAGCTATCATAGCAGTGGCTTCCTGCTATGGCAAATTTGGATGATAAAGAATGTACATTACTAGGGGAACTAGAAGTTAGAATTCTTCAAGTATTTCCCCTAGTTTAGTTTAAAATGGAACTGTCATGCATTTGAATAGCACTACCAGAAGAATTGTAGTAGTTTGTAATTTCTAGGAAACATTAAATACTAGTTTGAGGAATTCTGGAATATACAGGGTTTGTGTATGTCACAATGTCTATTGTGACTATCCTCCACACAGTCTTTTGAAGGATGTGGGGATTAGAGAGAGAGAGACATACACAGGGAAATCTAGAGACAGAGAAAGAGAGACACACAGAGACACAGTGAGAGAGAGAGGTAACTACCTAGCAACTGTGAAAGTCCTACTGTGGGTATTTGTAAGAGGAAATGGAGAGGGTTCCTTTTGCTACCACCTCACCCTTGCCAGGATTGGCTTCATTACAGTTTTTTAATCAGGGATAGCAGATCTCTAGTGGGAAGGGTGTATTTTAGCCTTATCTTTTCCTTTGCATATAATGAAAGTTTTATTTAAAGTCCTCATAACCATTTTTGATGTTTTTCTACAGAAAAAAATCAAATGAGAATTGTAAACACTTTTTGAGCCATTTTTATTTGACAAAACAGTTCTTCTGAGCCTCACCTCTCTCTGAAACTTAAGGGCAGGAGAACCAGACTTTTAGAGAAAAACTAATTCTTGTGCATTGTCACATATTGCTCAAGGCCTTTTTAAAATAGATTTTTTGCTTTCCCTATTTTCATTAGATGTAATGGTAAGACCCAATTATTATCCTCAAAATAAGGAGAATATCAAACTTCAAACCAAAGTATAAGAAGAGAAGTTTATTGATTACAACTTGAATCTTTGTAATGAAAATATTAAGTAGCAAAGTTGTCATGTAGGAAAGTCAAGTGAAAAAAGAAGCCATCTTTGATTTCAGTACAGATTTCAAACACTTTATTTTTAAACTGTGGGTGAGATGTGTAAGTTCAGTTTTTCCCATTGGCCTGGATTTAGCACCTGTCTTTCTTATGTGCAGTTACACCTCCGTTAACAAATGATCTGGAAGCAAAGATCCTTTAGTCAGCTATGGTCAAACAAGAAAATCCTCATGAGGTATACCAGACAGGAAAGCATGGGCTCATCCAAGCCTGCCTGAGAATAGTGTTATTAGGGACCCTCAGGCAGCAGCATCTGTCCATCTGTCTGTAGTCAGCTGCAGAGCCCCAAGGCTGCAAGTCCTCACAGTTTCTCTTTGGGGTCTCTTTTTCTTTTTCTGCTATTTCCCTCTCTTGGCCATGATTCTCCCCACCATCACAGGACTGGACTCTGGCCTTTCCCACTGATATCAGTTGTTTTCACTCATTGTCAGACCCTCAGACTCTCCTTTCTGGAGCCTGGGATCCTCTTTGTGATGATTCTTCCTGTCCCACCTTTAGGCATTCTCTCTTCCTCCCTCTGGATCAAAACATAAAAGGGTCATGAGGCCCAGATGGGATGGTACCAGCAGTACACTTCTGCTGGTGTGCCCTGTTGTTTTGGGAAGGAGGTATGTAGGACTAACCACAGTGTACTTTCTGGGGGCCCAGGTGCCTTCATCCTCAGGCAGTGAAGATGACAGCAAAGACACAGGCTACCTGTATGCGGTGAATTCCCATGCAGCAGGTCCTGCCCACTCCTCTGTGTTGTGTACTTAGTCCCTTGACTTTAACCTCTCTCTTCCCTCTTAGAGACTTCTTTTGCATATTTTATGTTTTCAGACTGTTTGGTGCTATATTATTAAACATTTAATTCTGTTTACATACTGTATAAAATACTTTTTCAGAAATTGGGATAAAATTCTCAATGCCTTGGGGTGCCTGGGTGGCTCAATCAGTTAAGCATCCGATTCTTTATTTAAGATTTTATGTATTTATTTATTTGAGAGAGAGAGAGAGAGCATCTGTGTGTGCACACAGGTAGGGGGAGGGGCAGAGGGGGAGAGAGAGAATCTTTTTTTTTTTTTTTTTAAATTTATTTGACAGAGAGAGATCACAAGTGGCAGAGAGGCAGGCAGAGAGAGGAAGGGAAGCAGGCTCTCTGCTGAGCAGAGAGGCCCGATGCGGGGCTCGATCCCAGGACCCTGAGATCATGACCTGAGCCGAAGGCAGAGGCCTTAACCCACTAAGCCACCCAGGCGCCCCGAGATAGAGAATCTTGAGCAGACTCTGCACTGAGGGCAGAGCCAGACACAAGGCTCAATCTCATGACCCTGAGATCATGACCTGAGTTGAAACCAAGAGTGGGACACTTAACCGACTGAGCCACCCAGGAGCCCCTAAGCATCAGACTCTTGATTTTGGCCCAAGTCATAATCTCAGGGTCATGGGATTGAGCCCCATGGTGGATTCCATGCTGAGCAGAGAGCCTGCTTAAGATTCTCTCTCCCTCTCCCTCTGCTCCTACCCTCCCCTCCACTTGCTCATGCTTTCTCTCTCTCTGGAAAAAAAAAAAAAAAGTAAGACTCTCAGTGCCTCTTATAGTATTTCCATGTCAAAAATGGAGTTTATTACAAAGAAATATGTTGATGGGCTATGATATCTGCATTAATAGAAACAATTTTAGTAAACTGACTCAGCTGTCATTAGCAGATATTTTAATTTGCTTTTTGACAAAATAGTGATGGGTAAATAGAAAGTAATACATTAATAGTAGTTAACTCCTTACTTATTGCATCCATATTAAAATAAAAATGAAGGAAAATAATATAGAAAACTTCACTTATAATCCTAACCAATCTACATTATTGCTGTTTTTGTCTTCCTATTTTCCCTTCCAGGCCCACACCATGTATTTGTGAAGATGCTGGTTGGAATTCTTTTTTTTTTTTTTTAATTTTTTTTTTTTTTAAGATTTCATTTATTTATTAGTCAGAGAGAGAGAGAGAGAGAGAGAGTGCACAGGCAGAGAGGCAGAGGGAGAAGCAGGCTCCCTGCCAAGCAAGGAGCCCGATGTGGGACTTGATCCCAGGACGCTGGGATCATGACCTGAGCCAAAGGCAGCCGCTTAACCAACTGAGCCACCCAGGCGTCCCCTGGTTGGAATTCTTAATGTACTTCTATGGTATAGGAATTCTTGTGAAAAGTTGTATTCTGTTTGAGGATTATATTAAAAATAGTTCTCAGTAGTACCCACATTTTAACTAGCTGCATTAACTAGCTTTAGTCTATTATCTCAGAACTCTGGCTGTACCATTATAGTATTGAGATGCATTTATTTATTTTTTATTTTTTGGTGGTGGAGTTACGACTTTACCACCAGCACATGGAAGAATAGCTGTGTGACGCTAAGATGTTCATTGTTATGGTTCACTAAATGTGGTGAGTTTGTGAGTATTAATCAGCTTTTATATGTAAGAGTTAAAATACCTCTTTATCTTGGATTCCTGTGGATATTGTGGAAATTTTCTGTTCAAGATAGGCAGTGGATTGAGCCTGAAGTAGTAATCTGTATCGTCATATTCCCAATGCATATTCCCAAACTCAGGGGAGAAACACCACTGGCCTTGCCCTCTGCAAGGTTTTCTTTCTGAAGTTGCAGATTTCAAAACTACATAACTTCTGTTTACAAAACTTGATTGATTTCAAAAATCCTCTGAAGTACCACTGAAAAACACAATTTCCTGGGCCTTTTCCAGACCTTTTGAATCAGAATTCTGAGGGATGGCCTGTTTTAAATAGGTACCCTAGTAATTTTTACCAGCCAGGCAGATCTAGGAAGCAGTCATTTATTTGAAACTAGCTCATAGCTGCTGGCTCACACATTTGCTCAGCCCACATTTAAAGAGAGGAGGCCAGCAATTCCATCCTTGGGAGACAAACAGCTGTGCAGGTCTTGTCCTTATTCCACTCCATATATGGCTGTGGTCATGCCTATAAGAAATGTTGCACAGGAGAGCAGGCCAATGTGGGAAGATAATCCCCTCCCCCATATGCACCCAGTGTCATCATTATAGGACTACTACAGTCTTTAGTTGCCTTAGTGAAGTGCGAGAAATATATAGATGAAGTTATTTTCTCTGTATCATTTGCAACTGTAGAATTCTGTTCCTCACTGAAATATAGTTATGTACATGATGGAATGTGTACATGTGTGTAGGTTTAGAATTTTTCCTTATGCTTTTTTTGTTTGGTTATTGGGTTATTTTAAATTCAGTTATGCACTGAAAATTGCTCCTCTATTAATCTCAGTGCTATTAATTTGAAAATTAAACAAAGTTAATGCAGTCTTTTAATTGCCTGGTTCTGCAGTAGAATTCCCTGAAGTAGGCTGGTCCCAAAGTTGGGAAATAAGGGTGTTTTTTGAGTTTGCACTCATTTCCTGCATTCTTCTCCTTGCCCCGGGGGCTCATGGCCTTCTTGTTGTTCTCGAGCTGCCCATTCTTTTTTTTTTTTTTTTTTTTAAAGATTTTATTTATTTATTTGTCAGAGAGAGAGAGAGCGAGCACAGGCAGACAGAGTGGCAGGCAGAGGCAGAGGGAGGAGCAGGCTCCCTGCCGAGCAAGGAGCCCGATGTGGGACTCGATCCCAGAACGCTGGGATCATGACCTGAGCCGAAGGCAGCCGCTTAACCACTGAGCCACCCAGGCGTCCCTCGAGCTGCCCATTCTATCTACTCCCTCTCTTCAAATCCCTTCCATGGTGGTGTCCCATGCTCCAAAATTATCTTTCCTTCCCTTTTAAGTTCTTCTGAGTTAAAAGATAAAAATAGAATAACAACAATAAAGCATAACCCAGTAACTCTCATCCCCTAGATTTGGCAATCTCAGCCAGCTGGTAGAAAGAAAGAAATGGATTAAATGAACACATGTCATGTTGCCAGTGATTGATTGGATGACTTACTATATTAACAAAGTCCCAAGGACATTTACATTTTAAGGCAATATATATATATATATATATATATATTTTTTTTTTTTTTTTTTTGAGAGAGGGAGAGCAAGCATGAGCAGGGTATAGGGAGGGTCAGAGGGAGAAGGAGAGAGAGAATTCCACGTAGGCCCCATGCTCAGCATGGACCCTGACACGGGGCTCAATCCCACAACCCAGAGATCATGACCTAAGCTGAAATCAAGAGTCAGACACTTAACTGACTGAACCACCTAGGTGCCCCTAAGACAATGCTTATTAAGCTAAAGGAATACATTTCAAATACAGGCTATCAGTCACTTTTTTTTTATTTTTTTATTTTTTTTATTTTTATTTTTTTTAAAGATTTTATTTATTTATTTGATAGACAGAGATCACACAAGCAGGCAGAGAGGCAGGCAGAGAGGGGAGGGGAGAAGCAGGCTCCCTGACGAGCAGAGAGCCCGATGTGGGACTCGATCCCAGGACGCTGGGATCATGACCCGAGCTGAAGGCAGCGGCTTAACCCACTGAGCCACCCAGGCGTCCCCTATCAGTCACTTTTAAGGAGAAGGGTAATTTGGGGGCAGAGGGATCTTTAAATCACACCATAAGGGCCATAGTTCACTCTGCTACCCAAGTTCATCTGTTGCTCTTGGAAAAATGTTGATATGGTATTTAGCCAGGAAGGGCGGGGAAACATGCTTGGGTTGGGTTAAAGGGCAAGTTCAGGCCTTAATCCTCACCCTCGTGGTGTCTCTCATCTCCAGCAGGGCACTACATGGCTGCAGTCTGTGTAGGGTGGGTTGTCATGGGAACAGACGGATCACCTGCTAGTGCAGGGTCCATCCCAGTAGGAGCCAGGAACCATACAAATCTGCAGTCAGGGCCCTCATATTTTCATTATTTAAGGCTGTTGACCCGTGGACTAACTGGGTGTCAGTTAAAGCCCTTTTACGTAGGCAGGATCAAGAACCTTTGGCACAGGCTGTTATCACTGTGTATAAAGGTTAAAAATTGATTGGAAGAAAAGGTGGTAGTTCATTTTCCCTGTGTCAGTTGAAAGTTTAGTTTCTGTGTCTTTTTGTGTCACTGGAATAAGCAACTAGTAGGCTTTTTTCTTCATTAAAGAATTCTGGTTTAGGAAATGAAAACCTTTTACAGAGTAAATGCAGAATGAGTAATAGAGCAAGCACATTGTACCCCTGCCCATAAACCTAGATACAAAGCTAGTCATTCATCAGCCTGTGTGTTAGGACAGATTATGCTTCCTGCTGTCCTTGGGTCCTTAGGTATCATGACTGCTTGGTGATTTTCACTGTTGGGAGAGACCTACAGAAACAAGGCTGGAATGTGACTTTCTTGAATTTCAGTTTTCCCTTCTCCCCCCACCCATTTAATACTTCCCATATTAAGTAAAAATCTGAAATGTTGGTAATGAACTTTGATAGACCTAATTTCCATTTGCGAGGTGTACCATTTGAACAGTACTGAGGAAAACTTTTTGGCTCAAGAGCAATGATTTTTCTGAGTGCCTTTGTATTTAATGTGGCATTTTGAGTGGCTTCTTTTGAATTAGGGTGCTTAAATTACTTATTGTTCAATTGTATTGAAAGAAGCAAGTGGGGGTGCCTGGGTGGCTCAGTTGGTTAAGCCTCTGCCTTCGGCTCAGGTCATGATCTCAGGGTCCTGGGATTGAGCCCCGCATCGGGCTCTCTGCTCAGCGGGGAGCCTGCTTCCCCCTCTCTCTCTGCCTGCCTCTGCCTACCTGTGATCTCTCTCTCTCTCTGTCAAATAAATAAATAAGATATTTTAAAATAAAAAAAAGAAGCAAATGTAGATATTTTATTATGAAATAGCGAACAGTTTATCAGTAATAACTGATACTCCTGGGTACTAGGCTTTCTTCTGTTTTTTGTGTGTCATATCTAGTAGTTCTCACAACCTCATGAATGGTTGCTGGTTTTGCTGCTGTTTTTAGATAAGGAAACTGAAGCATGGAGAGTTTGGGTGACTTCAGCAAGGTTCTACAACTGGCCAATGGTGCTACCGGGCAGTGGACTTGGGCAGCATTACTCCAGTATTCATACTTAGCCACAGAACAATACTGCCTCTTTAACCATAACAGCAAAACAGCCTAGACGAATACGCTACAACCTGGCAGGATGTTCCCCTCTAGGAATATGAGAAGGGGGCCAGAGGGAACATTTGCTTTATCTATATCATTTGAATTTCTATTTATAATGATAATATATTCATGTATTACTTAATATAATTGAAGCTTCTTAAGTTAAAATTGTTAAAGACCTAAATCAGGTTATTAATTTAAAAAATTCATTGCTACTTTAAATAAATTGTCAGTTAGACTCTCTGGTTGGGAACTTAGGAACTGTGTTAAAGAGAATATTTAACACAGTCTCCTTGCTTTTCAGGTATGGAATCTGAGGTTATATGACATTTAAGCTTACAGAATTAGTTCGTGCCAAGCAGGTCTTCTGGCACCTAATTTTGTGCGCTTTCTACTGCATTTTTTTGGGACCTACCTTATGTGGAATGAAACATACGGATCTTAAGTGAACAGTTTGAGTTTCAAGTGCTTATGTTTTGTATATGTCCACACGTTTTATAGTTCTCGGTTTAGATACATCGTAGTGTGTCTCCGTGTTGTATACCTCCTTGGTAGGTTTCCATGAAGTCCCATGCTTCTCTTACACTTTACAGACCAGTTCTTAATTGCTGAAATTGCTAACTGGTGTTCCTTGTTTACAGTCATTCACTCAAGTTGGTCTTTAGTCTGACATAATTATCATTACATACATATTTATTATTCTTTTGGCGCTCAAGCTCTCTCAACATATTTATAGTCAAAGTACATATCTTTTTTTGTTTGTTTTTTAACTAAGCAGTTCCTATATTAATATCCTGGGAGTTCTATAAGAATAAGACATATTTACCAAAACCCATGCATTTGAACATAAACAAGTTTGGTCTTCAGTCCTTTGTGTCAGCCAGAAAAGCTTATTCTCCATTTGCTTTGCTCTGCAGGCTTGGTGAATGGTGTGTGTGTGTGTGTGTGCGCGTGCGT
>ML103022.1:35507-52663 GCA_003697995.1 Taxidea taxus jeffersonii
GGGGTATGTATGGCATCATGTTAATATTGATCACTTGATTAAAGTGTTGTCTGATCTCTCCACAGTGCAGTACTATTTTCCTTCTTATAACTGAAGGGGTATGTGTTAAGAGCACATAAACATAATGCTCCTCATCTCACTCTTTAGCCTTGATTTAGCATCTATCTCAATTCCTTTTAAAAGTCACATTTCCCTGCTAAGTGAATTAACTCAACCAGAGAAAGACAATTATCATATGATCTGATTCATGTGGAATTTAAGAAACAAAACAGGATCATAGGAGAAGAGGGGGAAAAACAAGATGAAATCAGAGAGGGAGACAAACTGAGGGTTGCTGGAGGGTAGGGGAGTCGGTGGTTGGGGTAACTGGGTAATAGACATGTAGGAGGGCACATGAAGTCAAGAGAACTGGGTATTATGTAAGACTGATCAATCACTGAATTCTACCTCTGAAAACAATAATACGTTATATGTTAATTAAATTAAATTTGAAAAATCACATTTCCCAAGATTTATTTGCATATACCCTAGGTAAACAGAAAAACTTGAATGATTTTGCTGAGGCTATCCCTTTGCCTATAATACTCCCATCCAAAGCGGTCGAGTTTGTAGCACAATTTTATTTATTTTTTTTAAAGATTTTATTTGTTTATTTGACAGATCACAAGTAGGCAGAGAGGCAGGCAGAGAGAGGGAGGGGGAAGCAGACTCCCCACTGAGCAGAGAGCCCAATGTGGGGCTCCATCCCAGGACCCTGAGATCATGACCTGAGCCGAAGGCAGAGGCTTTAACCCACTGAGCCACCCAGGTGCCCCTGTACCACAATTTTAAACCTATCTCAAAATGCTATCTACTTCCCCATTCATAACCAGATTTAATGTCTTCCTCTTAACTTCCAGAAGCACTTTGTACGTTTCTTGGGGCACATATTAACCTCAGCTTTATGCTTGTAACTAATGGTATATGTCTCTTATCCAACTTGCCAGACAGCAAGTGCCTTGAGGGCATGGACTGTGTCCTAATCATTTTTAGGTCCTCTGCAGAGCCTAGAAGAGACAATAAATGGAAAGCACATGATCAGTGTTTATTCATAAAATGCATATTTATTCCTGCTACATACTGCTCTGATGTCCTAGTTGAATACCCAGATGCATATTTAAAGAACTCATCTCTAGCATCTCTATACCTTCTGTTTAACATGTTGCTATTTTGCCCTTGAAGAATGGAAAACTTCAGTATCTGTTGTTTCTATATTCTTAGCTTAGGTGTTAAAAGTGTTGTTGAGTAAATGAGTTGCTTCCTTATCGTGAGGATTTGTGTTTGATGTTTCCATCTAGGTCTTTTACTAGGGCACTGGGCCAGCTTCTCATTGCTCTGATAAGAAGTCATGATGAGGTCTGCTCTTCCTCAGAGCCCTCTTCTAACACTCATTAAGGATAACTCTGTATGTGATTGATAGGAGAGCAGATCCCTACCTACTGATTCCCTTATGTACAGGCTTTAGAAAGTGGAATATAACCTGCCACAATCACAGGAGTTAGGAACCTAAGCTATTAATTTGTTCAGATAGTATTAATTTGTTCTGCCAAGACATGTAAGAACAAGCATTAGTTTGTAAGTTTAATTAATGATTGGAAGAACCAAAATTCTAAGTAGGCCAATCAAATCTTATAGTACAACTAACTTGCAATTAATTATAATGGGAGAAGTTGTCCAGATGATGACACTGAGCTGCTTGTTACTTTATATAGAAAATAAAGAAATTACATAAAACCCTTTTTTCTAAAGTATACTTTTTGATGTTAAGTTTTTGAAATGGATGAAGCCACATCATTCTTTTTAGTGGGGCTTTTCTCTAGAATATGAACTGATCTATTATTTTTTAAACAATCAAAAAAATTTTATAATAGTTTTAGATTTCCAGAAAAGTTGCAAGGAAGTACAAAGAACTCCTGTATATTCCTCACCCAGTTTCCCCTACTGGTAACAATCTGTATCACTATGTACATTTATCACAAGTTAAAAATAAACATTGGTACATTATTTTTAACTAACATAGTGCTTTATTCAGATTTTTACCGGTTTTTCTCTAGTTCCTTTGTTGTTATTGTTCTGAGATCTCACCCAAGATACTACATTTAATCATAATACCTCCCTAGCCTCTTTTGGTCTCTTGACAGTTTCTCAAACTTTCCTTGCCTTAATGACCTTACAGTTTTAGAAATACTAGTCAGGTTTTTTCTGTTTGTTTTTTGTTTTCAGAATTCTCTCAACTTTGGATTGCTTCAATTCTCATGATCAGAAAGAGGTCATGGGTTTTTAGGAGAAGACCACTACACGTAGTGCCATTCTCATGATATTATATAAAGATGACTCATCAATTGGGGTTATGGACATTGAGGAGGGTATGTGTTATGGTGAGTGCTGTGAAGTGTGTAAACCTGGCGATTCACAGACCTGTACCCCTGGGGCTAATAATACATTATATGTTTATAAAAAAATTAAAAAATTAAAAAAAAAGATGACTCATCATGTTGATGTTAATCTTCATCACCTGGCCAAGGTAGTCAGGTTTCTCCTTGTGCAGAAATTGTAATTTTCCAGGGTGGAAAATTAAATTCCACCTCTTGAGGGGAGTATCAACAAATTATTTGGAATTCTTCAACAAATTATTTGGAAGAGACAAAAGAGATTTGTCTCTTCTCCCTATTTATTTTTTTTAAGGCTTATTTATTTATTTATTTATTTGACAGACATCACGAGTAGGCAGAGAGGCAGGTGGGAAGGGCAGGGAAGCAGGCTCCCGGCTGAGCAGAAAGCCCAATGTGGGGCTCGATCCCTGAGATCATGAGCTGAGCCAAAGGCAGAGGCTTAACTCACTGAGTCACCTCGGTGCCTCTCCCTATTTATATTTCAACCATTTATTTTCATCAGTATGGGTCCATGGATATTTATTTTATAGTTTGGGTTATAATACAATATTTTGTTATTTACTACTTCAAATTTATTTGTTGTTCAAAATGGCCATTGGAGGCTCTTTTACCTGGTCCTGTGTCTCTTTGATATGCTATCATTTTTTTTTTTCCTGCACTTCCTTACTTTCTAGTACTACAAGATGCCATAGACTATCTTGTATATTTTCAGCTTCAGCCCTAGCATCAGCCATTTCTCCAAAGGGCCGTGGTGCATTTTATAGGAAGATAGTATTAGAGACTAACTTCTGGCCCATATTTTGATAATATAATAATGCATTTTGGAAATAAATGTGAGAGATATGAAGAGGCACATAGGCTTTGATGATAGGCATTGCATTGGACTCATAACTCTGCTATGAGTAGGCTGATCAACATTCCCAGTTTGCCTGTGAATGAGAGGTTTCCAGGGATGTGGGACTCTCCATGATATAACAAGGATGAATTGGCCACCTTAGTCATGGAATTGGCTATGTCTCATGGTTGCAAGGGACAAAAACCCAAATAAAGTACCTCAATTTAAAAAGGGAATTTAATGGCTTATTTAACTGGAAAAGCTAAGGATGTATAGATTTCAGGCAGAGCAGGATCCAGGGAGGAAATGATGTAATTAAGCCTCCCTTTGACTCCATGTTTCAGGTCCGCATCCCTCTGTGTGTTGGTTTTTTTCTTAGATTCTCTGTACGTGGTGGGAAAAGTGTGGGCTTTCTTTATTGGAGAAGAACAGCTGTCCTCATCCCCTAAGACAGGGATCAAAATGGAAATATCTAGAAGGGTGAGGCATGTAGTGTAAATGGAACAGGCTGGGTGGAGGACAATAGAGAGTGATGGCACCTTTAAAAAGGGGGAAGCTTTAGTTACTGATGCTTTGCAGGAATGTAGGTTCACTATTGCCAGATACTCCAGTTTTTCAAAATAAGCTAGAAATGTGAAACTCTGATTTTTCAATGTTGGTAAGTCATTAAATTAAATAACATTATTCATACCTAGAAAATATACTTATGGAGCATATCACTGTCTACCAGTTTGTAACCTCCTCCCTCAGGAGTCCAGGGGTATTTCCTGACTGCCTCAGGGATACTTGGGCACATACTTGCAAAAGGTGTTTCCCTTAGTAGTCTCAGGATGCATTTACTGTTTTTGAAAATAGATCCCATTTGATTAGCCTAGTGCTTAACTGCTTGAAAGTTAATTGTGTCTGAACCATCCTTCAACATGCATCTTTTAGGGGCGTCTGGGTGGCTCAGTGGGTTAAAGCCTCTGCCTTTGGCCTAGGTCATGATCCCAGGGTCCTGGGATCGAGCCCCACATTAGGCTCTCTGCTCAGCGGGAAGCCTGCTTCCCCCTCTCTCTCTGCCTGCCTCTCTGCCTACTTGTGATCTCTGTCTGTCAAATAAATAAAATCTTTAAAAAAAAGCATCTTTTATTAAGATATCTGGGTCTATAAACTCATGTGTGGAAGCATATGGGAATAACCTTTCAGTTAACTGCCTAAAACTACAATATGCGTAATGGTTCCCTTCAAGTAACTTTTTTTTTTTTTTTTTTAAAGATTTTACTTACTTATTTGACAGAGAGAGCGAGTGAGAGAGACAAAGAGCAAGTACAAGCAGGGGGAACAGCAGGCAGGGGAGAAGCAGGCTCCCCGCTGAGCAAGGAGCTTGATGCGGGGCTCAATCCCAGAAACCTGGGATCAGGACCTGAGCCGAAGGCAGATGCTTAACTGACTGAGCCACCTGGGTGGCCTAATAAGATATAAATATTGGTAATCTTGTATGTGGAAACATACTGGGATAGCAGAGTGCTAAACTGCTTGAAACCCTCCAGTGAATTATGCATCAATTAGGTACTATCTTCTTTCTTTAACATACATGTGGTTGTAAACTTATGTGTAGAAGCATAAGGGAATAAATGAGTGCTTAACTGCTTGATGGGGAGGGAAGAAAATAGGTCCCATTTAAGTTAATAATCACAAAATTCATCAAGTACTTGCTCTGTGCCAATTCATCAAGTACTTGCTAAGCAATTCACTCATCTCTTTTAATCCTTACTTTAATCCTTTGAAGCAGTTACTAATATTATCACAACTTTTCTGCAGATGAAGAAACTGAAAACAGAGAGGTTATCTATCTTCCTTGATGTTACAAAGCAGAGGGGCCAAGGCAGATTTAGACTTCTGCTGGTGTCTGAGTATAGTGCTCAGATTGTTTGTACCTTTGCTGTATTGCTTCAGATTGCTGCAGAGCAGAGACATCTTTATATCTCAGAGTCCAAGATGATCAGAGATAGAAAGAACCTTAGAGATTACCCAGTATGTTGACTTTATTAATACATAGATAGGTAAATTGAGACCAAAAGCAAGGAGTGACATTGATAAGGTCTCACAAGTTATTAGTAGCTGAGCTGAGCTAAGTCCAAAGCCCTTTTGCTGCACCATGTAGCTTCTGGGACTTGCTAACTGCAAGAATTGAAAGTCTATGTGGGTTTTACAAAGCATCCGAAGCCTTGACAAGTTATCCCTGCCATTTCTGTTTCTGAATTGAAACATTTTTTTTTTTTATCTCTCAGAAACTACGGTCTTCAGAGGAGGAAATATTTTCTTGTTTTTTTGACCAGGAAAGAAGATTATAACAATTATTTTTCTCTAAGTTGATAATTTCATTCATAAGCTCAACCATCACTGTGATTTGAGGGAGAGGCCAAAGTGGGGTAGAGAAGAGAAGACACTTCATGGCTATGATAAATATCTGTCTTTAAGTCCTTTTTTGTCAATTCCTAAGAGATATGTCACCAAGAAGCATTGAAATCTACATTTTGGGGACGCCTGGGTGGCTCAGTGGGTTAAGCCGCTGCCTTCGGCTCAGGTCATGATCTCAGCGTCCTGGGATCGAGTCCCGCATCGGGCTGCCTGCTCAGCAGGGAGCCTGCTTCTCCCCTCCCCTCTCTGCCTGCCTCTCTGCCTGCTTGTGTGATCTCTGTCTATCAAATAAATAAATAAAATAAAAAAAAACATTTAATAAAAAAAAAGAAAACTACATTTTGTCCACATAGATAAATGATCAGAATGATCAGTTTCAAAAACACTAAATCCAGTGTGTGATTTCTTAAAGATACACACATGCGAATTTAACAGGTATTTATAGTTGGCCTTTTAGGTGCAGAGGATTTTGCTGGGTCCTTTGAGGGTATAAAAATTAATAAGGGATGATCCCTATCTTCAGGGAGCTAATTAAATAGTAGTGAAGGCAGATGTATAAGCCCTTAATTGCAATAGAATAAGAATCACAAAAATAAAGACTATTGAGGAAGTACTAGAAAAAGAAAAACAAAATCCAACTCAGATCAGGGAAGACTTTCCAAAAGATTTAAGCTGGGCTTTTGAAGACTGGTCAGTTTTTAGTAGCTATAGTTGGAGGATGAAAGCTCTATAGGCAGAAGAAAGCACATGAGCAAAGACAGAAAGGTGAGACACACAGGGTATGTTACAAAAACATGTAGTAACAATTTTGGTCATATGCGCAGGGCTCTGAGGGTTGGGTGCTGGGAGCTTACTGTTATGATGATCCTCCTCATGGGAGAATTTATATGTACATCAGTTTAAGAAGTTATGGTCCAGGATATGTCTGTTTTCTCATCTGAGTCTCTGGAATGTCTTATTGCTTCTATAGCCAAGAATAAAAGTACAGTGTTTACTTAAAAGGAGACTGGAAGTCTTATGGCCCCTGAGGGAATAAACTCACTACTGGGATTTTAAGTGAGGACTGCTCAAGCAGTGGCTTTTGAAACCCTGCTCCTCACTCCCTTCTTGAGCTGCCACAATCTACCAGCTGGTCCTTCTTGAGAGATGATGCCAGTTCTTCATCATTATAGTGAGATTAATGTTTAATTAAGAATCTGATTTTTCGGGGCACCTGGGTGGCTCAGTGGGTTAAAGCCGCTGCCTTCGGCTCAGGTCATGATCCCAGGGTCGTGGGATCGAGCCCCGCATCGGGCTCCCTGCTCTGCGGACAGCCTGCTTCCTCCTCTCTCTCTGCCTCTCTGCCTACTTGTGATTTCTGTCTATCAAATAAATAAATAAAATCTTTAAAAAAAAAAAAAAAGAATCTGATTTTTCTGGGAAGTGCAGGGTTCAGGTTAGCAGGTCTTTGCCCTGCAGCTCTCTGTCTTTGTCTCTGAACAGATGCTTTTATAGTAGGGATTTTAAGATCAGTTCTGATTCAGAGGTTAAGAAGACATTTCCAGAGTGGCCTTCTAATTTTTTCTTACGCCTTTTCCTACTTCAAAATCACCTTTGTCTGGAAGCTGTCATGGCTTTTTAAATGTAGAAGTTGGGGAATGAGCAAATTAGCTTTAATTTTGCCAATTAGACTCCTAAGCAAGATTATTCTTTTCACATAGGATTAGTTCAAAGAATATCTAGACATTTTCTTTAGCCCTCAAAGTATCACCCAAATCTTATCTCCTTCTTCTCCTCCCCTATCCTCTCTTCCCTTCCTCTCTTTTTCTCTCCTCTGTTCTCTTCTCTTCCTTCTTTTGTCCTTCCTTCCCTTCCCTGGGATTTATTTATCTATCTTTCATACATCTATCTCTCCACCTATCCTATTCTTTCTTTCTGTCTATCCATCTGTCTGTTGTGTGTCTTTGTCTACCTGTTTAATTTTGTTTTGATGCCAAAGGGAAAAAAGAGTGATAGGGAGCAGTAGTCATTGTCTGAATGACATTGTCTGAATGTCCAAATATCATTGGAGTTTGTTTGAAATGTGACTGTACTTGAGTAACTGACGTTTGTAAAGAAAGTTCATGCAACCATGCTGACCGAGCTTGCCTAAAGTTTTCCACCCTAAATCCCAAATAGTATCCAAAGCTACAGACAGTGCTATTATACTTCCCTGGTACATTCACTCTATGATTCTCTAGGATAACCTTTCTTTTCAAACCTCCACAGATGAATGTATGAGTATTTATACTTAATTAATAATCTTTATCAATTAAATGCAGTTAGCTAAAAAAATTCTCCATTTTGCTATCACTAAACCTAGCAACTTAGCTCTATCTGTACTCTTCCACATATTTTGCTTTTCCTTTCTGTTTCATTGGGAGTAGTGTTTCTGCTCCTAACATCCAGCCCCTCCATTGGTGTCTTAGATCAAACCCTGCTTGTTTTCTCAAGGACCCCAATACTGGAGTTATCCTCTGTCTACTGTTTTTCTTTCATCATTTATTACCCACACAATACAAGAATGTATTATGTTGAGTCATTTTTAAAAATAAACCTCTCTTGGCCCCACATCCCCCTTTTATGTTCCATTTCTCTCCCTCTCTTCACATAATCCTCGAACTCTTTGTTCATACTTTGTCTCTACTTTCTCACTTTACATTTTCCTTTTATAAACCCTTCCCAAGTGTACTTTTTGTTCTCGCCATTCTGCTTAAATAGGTCTTATTAATAGCATCTAATCTACCAGTGATCAATTGCATCTAAGCTAATGGTCAGTTTCTGTCCTAATCTCATTCAGCCTCTCACTAGTATCTGACACAGTTGACCTCTCTTTCTCTCTCCTCCTATTCATATAATACTGTTTATTGTTTGTTTCACAAATGAAACATGATACTGTATAATTCTGAAGTGATGATGTAAATAGGTAATGAAAGCCTATCCAGAATTCACTTTGACTCTTTCATAGATGTAGCTTTTCATTGAAATTGAAACATTTCAGGTATTTCCTGATAATTTACACTTGGAGATAGTTGAATATATGACATATTTTAAAGGGTAACTGCTGATTTCTAATTGAAGGGATAAGTACCTTCTTCCTTCTTGAAACTCTTCCTTCATTAAGCCATCACATTTTCATCCAGATTTTCTCTCGTTTTCTTCTACCCCATTGATAGTTGATCTTTTTGGATTTTTACTGATGTTTGTTCTTTATTTAGCTCTATGTTGCAATGCCCCAGCATTGGGAATATAGACTCTGGAGTCAAATTGGTTGGGTTTGAATTCAGATTCTGTCACTTCCTAGCTGTATGACCTTGGGAAATTTACTGCATCATTTTCCTCTTTAAAAACTGTGTAGGGGAGGTGGGATCATAGTGCCTGCTTCCTAGAGATGTTAGAAGGATTGAATGAGGTAATATACGAAATGCTATATTAATGGAAGCTATTATATTTCCCTGGCATTTTTATTTGGTACTGAAGTGGAGGAGAACTTGCTTTTTGGGTTATAAAGCTAGAAAATGCTAATTAACAGCTGCTGGTTGTTCTTTTCTCTGCCATGCTCACCATGATAAGCATAGTCACTATACAATGTTACTATGCTATTATTGACTATGTTCCCTGTCCTGTACTTTCCATTTACATGACATTTATTAACTAGAAGTTTGTACCTCTTAATGCCCTTTATCTATTTTCCACATCACCCCACCCACTTCACCTCTGGCAGCCACCAGTTCTCTGTTTTTAAGAGTCTTTTGCTGTTGTTGTTGCTTGTTTGTTTGATTTTTAGATTCCACATCTAGGTGAAATCATATGGTATTTATCTTTCTCTGACTTATTTAACTTAGCATAATACCCGCTGGGTCTAACCACGTAGTCAACAAGTAGCAAGATCTCAGTCTTTTTTATGGCTGAGTAATGTTTCATTTTATATGTGTGTGTATACACACACACACACACACACACACACACACACACACACATATGTCTCCATTCATCTATTGATGGACACTTCAGTTGTTGCCGTATCTTGACATTGTAAATAAGCTACAATAAATATAGGGGTCCATATACCTTTTCAGATTAGTGTTTTTGTTTTCTTTGGGTGATTACCCAGTAGTGGAATTACTGCATCATATGGTGGTTTTATTTTTAATTTTTTGAGAAACCTCCAAACTTTCCCACAGTGGCTACACCAATTCACATTCCCACCAACAGTGAGCAAGGATTCCCTTTTTTCTACATCCTCACCAATACTCATTTCTTGTCTTTTTGATATTGGCCATACTGACTGGTCTGAGGTGGTTTTATGTGGTTTTGATTTGCATTTCCCTGATGATTACTGATGTTGAGCACCTTTTCATGTGTTTGTTGGCCATCTGTATGTCTTCTTTGGAAAACTGTCTCTTCAGGTTCTCTGCTCATTTTTTAATCAGATTGTTGTTTTGGATTGAGTTGTATGAGTTATCTACATATTTTGGATATTAACTATTCAGTATGTGATTTGCAAATGACTTCTCCCATTCAGTAGGTTGGCTTTTTGTATTGTTGATCATTTTCTTTGATGTGCCAAAGGTTTTTAGTGTGATATAGTTCCAGTACTTAATTTTTGCTTTTGTTTCCCTTGAATGAGGAGACATGTCCATAAATATGTTGCTAAGGATGATGTCCAAAAGATTATTGCCTATGTTTTTGTTTAGGAATTTTATGGTTTCAGGTCTTTTTTTTTTTTTTAAATTCAAGCTAGTTAACAGGTAGTGTGATATTGGTAGTATTGGTTTCAGAAGTAGAATTTAGGGATTCATCACTTACATATAATACCCAGTGCTCATCCCAACAAATGCCCAGATGAAATTAATGCCCATCCTCCATTTAGAGCATCCACCTCCCCTCCTCCCCTTCAGCAACCCTCATTTCTCTATAGTTGAGTCTCTATGGTTAGCCTCCCTCTTCGTTTTTATCTTATTTCATTTTTCCTTCCTTTCCAATATGTTCATCTGTTTTGTTTCTTAAATTCCACATATCAGTGAAATCATCTGATACTTGTCTTTCTCTGACTGACTTATTTCACTTAGCATAATACACTCAAGTTCCATCTATGTTGTTGCAAATGGCAAGATTTCATTCTTTCTGTTGCTGAGTGACATGCCATTGTCTATATATACCACATTTTCTTTATCCATTCATCCGTTGACATTTGGGCTGGTTCCATAATTTGGCTGTTGTTGATAGTGCTGCTATAAACATTGGGATGCATGTACCCTTTTGAATCAGCATTTTTGTATCCTTTGGATAAATACCTAGTAGTGCAATTGCTGGGTTGTGGGGTAGTTCTATTTTTAACTTTTTGAGGAACCTCCATGCTGTTTCCCGTATTGCACCAATTTGCATTCCCACCAACAATTGCAAAAGTGTTCTCTCTCCACATACTGGCCAACATCTGTTGTTTCCTGAGTTATTCATTTAAGCCATTCTGACAAGTATGAGGTGGTATCTCATTGTGGTTTTGATTTGTATTTCCCTGATGATGCATGATGCTGAGTATTATTTCAAGTGTCTGTTAGCCATTTGTATGTCTTCTTTGGAGAAATGTCTCTTCCTGTCTTCTCATTTCTTAAGTAGATTATTTATATTTTGGGTGTTGATTTTGATGAGTTCTTTATAGATTCTGGATACTAGTCCTTTATGCAGTATGTCATTTGAAAATATCTTTTACCATTCTGTTGGTTGCCTTTTGGTTTTGTTGATTGTTTCCTTTGATATGTTGAAACCTTATATTTTGATGAGGTCCTATTAGTTCATTTTTGCTTTTATTTCCTTTGCCTCTAGAGATGTGCCTAGTAGGAAGTTGCTACAGCCAAGGTCAAAGAGGTTGCTGCCTATTTTCTTCTCTAGGATTTTGATGGTTCCCTGTCTCATATTTGGATCTTTCATCCATTTTGAATTTATTTTTGTGCATGGTGTAAGAAAGTGGTCCAGTTTCATTCTTGTACATGTTGCTGTCCAGTTTTCCCAACACCATTTGTTGAAGAGACTTGTCTTTTTTTCCATTGGATATTCTTCTTTGCTTTGTAAAAAATTAGTTAACCATAGAGTTGAGGGTTCATTTCTAGGTTCTCTGTTATATTGCATTGATTTTTCTGTCTGTTTTTGTGCTGGTACCATACAGTCTTGATGACTACAGCTTTGTAATACAGCTTGAAGTCTGAAATTGTGATGCCTCCTGCTTTGCTTTTCTTTTTCAGTGTGTTTTGCAGTTCCATAAAAATTTTAGGACTATTTGTTCTAGTTCTGTGAAAAATGCTAGTGTTATTTTGATCAGGATTGCATTGAATGTGTAGATTGCTTTGGGTAGTATAGACTTTTTAACAGTATTTGTTTCTCTAATCCATGAGCATGGTATTTTTTTTTTATTTCTTTGTGTCTTCTTCAGTTTCTTTCATAACTATTCTATAGTTTCCAGCATACAGATCTTTTACCTCTTTGGTTAGGTTTATTCCTAGGTATCTTATAGTTTTGATGCATTTATAATAATGGGATCAATTCCTTGATTTCTCTTTCTGCTGCATCATTATTGGTGTATAGAAATGCAACATATTTTTGTATGTTAATTTTATATCCTCCAACTTTGTTGAATTCATGTATCATTTCTAGCAATTTTTTAGTGAAGTCTTTTGGTTTCCTACATAGAGTATCATATTGTCCGTGAGTGAAAGTTTAACTTCTTCCTTGACTATCCAAATAGTCAAGGAAGAAGTTAAACTTCTATTTTATTTCTTTATGTTGTCTGCTTACTGAGGCTAGGACTGCCAGTACTATGTTGAACAACAGTGGTGACAGTGGATATCCCTGTTGTGTTCTTGAGCTTAGGGGAAAATCTCTCAGTTTCTCCTCATTGAGGATGATATTAGCAGTGGGTTTTTTGAGTATGGCCTTTATGATGTTGAGGTGTGTTCCTTCTATCCCTGCTTTCTTAAGGATTTTTATCAAGGATAAAGAAAGGATGCTCTACTTTCTTAAATGCTTTTTTCTACATCTATTGAGAGGATTATATGGTTCTTATCCTTTCTTTTATTAATGTGGTATATCATATTGATTGGTTTGAGGCTATTGAACCACCCCTGCTGCCCAGGTATAAATCCCACTTGATAAGGGTGAATAATCTTTAATATACTATTGGATTCAATTAGCTGGTATCTTTTTAAGAATTTTGCATCCATGTTTATCAGGGATATTGGTCTTTAGTTCTTCTTTGTAGTGGGGTCTTTGTCTGGTCTTAGAATCAAGGTAATGCTGGCCACATAGAATGAGTTTGGAAGTTTTCCTTCCATTTCTAATTTTTGGAACAGCTCTAGAAGAGTAGGTATTAATTTTTCTTTAAGTGTTTGGTAGAATTCCCCTTGGAAGCCATCTGGCCCTGGATTCTTGTTTGTTGGAAGATTTTTTTTTTTTCTAAAGATTTTATTCATTTATTTGACAGACAGATCACAAGCAGGCAGAGAGGCAGGCAGAGAGAGGGGGAAGCAGGCTCCCTGCCGAGCAGAGAGCCCGATGCGGGGCTCGATCCCAGGACCCTGGGATCATGACCTGAGCCGAAGGCAGAGGCTTTAACCCATTGAGCCACCCAGGTGCCCCTGTTGGAAGATTTTGATTACTGATTCAGTTTCTTTGCTGGTTATGGGTCTGTTCAAATTGTCTAATTCTTCTGTTTCAGTTATTGTAGTTTGTATGTTTCTAGGGCTGTATATTTTGTAGTTTGTATGTTTCCATTTCTTCCAGATTGCCCAATTTGTTGGCATATAATTGCCCATAATATTTTCTTATAATTGTTTGTATTTCTGTGCTGTTGTTTGTGATCTCTCCTCTTTCATTTGTGATTTCATTTGTTTGCATCCTTTCTCTCTCTCTCTCTCTCTTTTTTTTTTTTTTTGATAAGTCTGGCTAGCGGTTTATCAATTTTGTTAGTTCTTTCAAAGAACCAGATCCTAGTTTCGTCTATCTGTTCTACTCTTTTTTTGATTTCTGTATGTCTGCTCTGATCTTAATTATTTCCCTTCTTCTGCTAGTGTGAGGCTTTATCTCCTGTTCTTTTTCTAACTGCTTTAGGTATAAGGTTAGGTTGTGTGTTTGAGACTTTTCTTGCTTCTTGAGGTAAGCCTGTATTGCTATATAATTCCCTCTTATGACTGCCTATGCTGCATCTGAAAGGTTGTGGACTGTCACGTTTTCATTTTCATTTGTTTCCATGTATTATTTTTATTTCTTCTTTAATTTACTGGTTAACCCATTTATTCTTCACTAGGCTACTCTTTAACCTCATCTATTTGTGGTCTTTCCAAATTTATTCTTGTGGTTAACTTCCAAGTATCTTAGTGTTGTGGTCAGAAAATATGCATGGGATGATCTCAATCTTTTTGTGCTTGTAGAGCCCTGGTTTGTGATAGGGTATGTGATCTATCCTGGAAAATGTTCCATAATGCACTCAAAAAGAATGTGTATTCTGTTGCTTTAGCATGAAATGTTCTCAGCATATCTGTTAAATACATATGGTCCAATGTGTCATTCAAAGCCATTGTTTCTTAGTTGATCTTTTGCCTACATGATCTGTCCATTTCTTAGTGGGATGTTAAAGTCCCTATTATTATTTTATTTTTTTTAAAGATTTTATTTATTTATTTGACAGACAGAGATCACAAGTAGGCAGAGATGCAGTCAGAGAGAGAGAGGAGGAAGAAGGCTCCCTGCTGAGCAGAGAGCCTGGTGCGGGGCTCGATTCCAGGACTTTGGGATCATGACCTGAGCCAAAGGCAGAGGCTTTAACCCACTGAGCCACCCAGGCACCCCTATTATTTTATTTTTATCAGTGAGTTTCTTTAAGTTTGTTATTAACTGATTTATGTATTTGGCTGCTCTCAAGCTGGGGGCATAATTATTTACATTTGTTAGATCTTGTTAGATAGACCCCTTTATTATGATATAGTATTCTTCTTCATCACTTATCACAGTTGTTGGTTTAAAATCTAGTTAGTCTGATATAAGGATTGTTACCTCAGCTTTCTTTTGAAGTCCATTAGCATGTTGGATGGTTCTCCACCCCCTCACTTTAAATCTGGAGGTGTCTTGAGGTCTAAAATGAGTCTCTTATAAGCAACATTTGGATGGGTCTCGTTATTTGTTTATCTATTCTGATACCCTATGTCTTTTTTATTGGAGCATTTAGTCCATTTGCATTCAGAGTGATTATAGATAGATATGAATTTAGTGCCATTGTATTACCTGTTCCTGTAGATTATCTCTGTTCCTTTCCAGTTTTTCTTGCTTTTGGGTCTCTCCTTCCTACTCAAAGGGTCCTCTTTAATATTTTCTAAAGAACTGGTTTAGTGTTCATGAATCCTTTAGTTTTTGATTGTCTTGGAAACTCTTTATCTTTCCTTCTACTCTGCATGACAACCTTGCTGGATATAGTTTTCTTGGCTGCATATTTTTCTCATTCAGTGTGTTGAATATAGCATGCCACTTTCTTCTGGCCTGCTGTGTTTCTGTGGACAGGTCTGCTGCTAACTTTATGTGTCTTCTCTTGTATGTTAACGGCCTTTTGTCCCTAGCTGCTTTCAGAATTCTCTCTTTATCTTTGTATTTTGTAAGTTTCACTATGATATGTCTTAGTGTTAACCTGTTTTTGCTGATTTTTGGTGGGAAGTCTCTATGCGTCTTGGACCTGAATGCCTGTTTCCTTCCCCAGATTAGGGGAGTTCTCAGCTACAATTTGTCCAAATAAATCTTGTGCTCCTTTTTCCTGTTCTTCTCCTTCTGGGATTCATATGATACAGATATTATTGTGCTTTGTGGAATTGCTGAGTTGCCTAAGTCTGTATTCATGATCTAATAGTTTTCCTTCCTCCTTCTTTTCAGCTTCCTTATTATCCATAATTTTATCTTCTAAATCACCTGTTCCATTCTCTGCTTCTTACATCCTTGCTGTGATTACATACAGTTGGTTTTGCATCTCAGTTACAGCATATTTATTTGGCCTGGCTAGTTTTTTAGGACTTTTATCTCTGAGCCAGGGTTTCTCTCATGTCTTTTATGCTTCTTTCAATCCCAGCTAGTATTCTGATGACTGTTCTAAATTCTTGTTCAGATACATTGCTTATATCTTGAGCAAATCCCCTGTGATTTGTTCTTAATCTTTCTTTTGGGGAGAATTCCTTCATTTTGACATTATGACTATGTTTCTGTCTTTTGTGTGTTATATTGTTATAAGCTTGTTATATTTCCTGCTCCTAAGAGTAATATTTTAATAATTAGGGGTCATACACTGCCCATGGCCTAGCACTTCTGGAAGTTTTTGTGGTCTATGCTATGTTCACTCTGCTGTTATGTCTTGGCTGCTCCTTCCCACAGATCAGTCCTCTGCAGAGTTCCTCTTTGCTTCCATGCAGTGGGGAGTGTTTGGACCTTTAGGTGTGCTTTGATTTGTTAAGATAAGCCTAATTAAAAAAAAAAAGCCTGATCCAAGAAAAGAGAAAAGGAAAAGGAGCAAAAAAGGGAAACAAACAGACAAAAAACTTTAAGCCCTGATTCCAATGAAAAAGAAAGAAGGAAAAAAGAAAGGAAAAAAAAAGGCTCAATCCAAAAAATGGGAAAAGGAAACCAACCAACCAATGAACAGATAAAAACTATAAGCCTAACTTCAAAGAAAAAATTAAAATTAAATTAAAAATTAAAATAATAATACCCAAAGCCTGGTCCTATTTCCATAACTGAAGCTGATGCTTTGTAGCAATTTAAGATCAACAGATTTCGTACATGCACTGGCTTATAGATCTGTCCTAGTAAAAATGCCCCAGCCAGGCAAGGGGGGTGGGGTTTGGTGTAAGCAGCTTCAGCACCCATGAAAGGTGATTTGTTTCTCTCTGAAGCCTGACTGTGCTGGTGGGTGGCAAAGGGGGTGGGGCAGGGTTGTGGTGGAAGATGGTGTCACTCCACCCTCTTGTCCCTGGGGAGTGGAACTTGTGGCCTTTGCTGTTAAGGAGGCCTTCACAGAAAAGTGAACAATCTCCCCTCCTGTGTCCCAGGCTTTTGTCAGATCCCTGCCCTCAAACATTCTGTGCCTGGGCTATAGGTACACTGAGCACCATAGTTTTCTGTGTTTTATCTCTGGCTGGCAGCTGGGATTCAGAACTCAACTCAGGCACTGCTCATCTTTGTTTTTTTTCAACAGTGTCCTGTAGTTTTCAGAGTGTAGGTCTTTCACCTTGGTTTCCTGTATTCCTGGTTCCTGGTTATTTTATTCTTTATGGTGCATTGTAAATGGGATTGTTTTCTTAATTGCTCTTTTTGCTACTTCTTTATTGGTATATAGAAATGCAACAGATTTCTGCATATTAATTTTGTATCCTGCAACTTTACTGAATTCATTTAGCAGTTATAACAGGTTTTGTGTGTGTGTGTGTGTGTGTGTGTGTGTG
>RCUC01135502.1:0-81421 GCA_003697995.1 Taxidea taxus jeffersonii
ACTGAGCCTTGTTCCTCAGCATGTCATTATATTTCAAGTATTCCTTCTGAAAAACCTAGGTGGAGGGGAAACATTGGCCAAACAGAATTAAAAATTCTTAAATCAGGACACTGGATAATCTTCCCAAATTTCCCTTTTATCATAAATATGCCTAGTTTAGACTGTTAGAAATTTTCCGAATTAGAAATTTCCTCTGACCTTTCTGGGTCCATAATCATGGTTTCTATTCCCTCATAATTATGTTAGTACTTACATATCCACATATATATAATATGTATATTATATATAATATATATGTAGCAAAATTATATATATATGCATATATATATGGAAAAATTGTATATATGTATACAACAAAAGGAGGGAAATGCCCTGATTTAGCATCTCCAGACAGCAGCCTTTTTAACTTCTTTAACTTCTAGTGTGTTTTAATACACAGTTTTAAAAATGTGGATATTTTCTAATTGCTTGTACAGATTCTACTTTCTATCATTTGCCATAATATTAAGCTACCTGAAATTTGTAAAAGGCCTTAAAAATACTAACGTGCAATCGACTGGATTTGAGGTGCACTTTTGCTCGTTGGAACTAAGATTCATCAGTGAAAAGATGTGATTTTCCTCCCTCCTAAAGAGCTCAAGGAAATCTTGAAATGATACATTTCAAGGTAATGCCATGAGTGTTTCCTTTCTGCTTAGAATGGCTATTTATAGTTGGTTCAATTAATTCCTAGAGTGTGCAGGGCAAAGAATTCCTTTATCCTGTCATCCTATAGAGCTAAGGGTATGGTCTGTGCTGAGCTAGAGCAAACTTTAAAGCTGATCAAACTTCTAAGCAAAATCCTATATTATGATTAGTGATGGACCCAATCCTGTGAAGTGAATAGAGGTGAAGGAATCACAAAAGGTTCCAAGGTTGGAGTTGGATGAAAGAATCCAAAGGATGAACTGTGTATTTAAGCCTTATCTAAACCCCCTTGGTGGCTGGAATTGGGGCTGAAATCTTGTTAAGACACACCTTCTCTGGAGATTTTGTGCTTTTTCTCATTTTAGTCAGGTCAGATGAGCCGAAAGCACAGTTTTTTTGGTTCAAAAGCACCAAGGGAAATGTGCCTGAAATTGCAGAGGCAGCTTCTAGGGTAGGGGAGCAGGGTTCAGATGTCAGGACCACTTCAAAGCTGAGGGAACTGTTTGGACCTAATTATTAGCAGATAGCAACATATAAAAAATACCATTTTTATGTATAAAGTCAGTTACATGTACTTATAACAGAGAAAGCTACAGAGAGTAGCCTAGCCAATGGCCAGATGAATTTCACTTTTACAGAACAGAGAAAAGAATAAAAGAGAATGAAAAACAGTTTTTACTGGTTTGGGCTCACAGGGGGAAAAATGCAAAGCTGAGTGTTTTGCGTGTTTTTATTTCTAAATATCTCAAAAAATGAAAGACTAAAGCATTGATTTTGTCAAACACAGAAAATCATTTCCCTGGAATTCAAAAGTGGTGAGGCTGCTTCAGGTACTTTTTTCAAGTTTATCTAGGAGGACATTCCTCTCTGAGTGAGAATGTGCAACTCTCACGGTTACTGTGATGTTTATGGTTACTAAGTCAATGTATTATATCTTGTTTGCTATACTTTACATAGTCTTCATAAAATATAGGGCGGTGATATTTTGATCCATTTCATTATATTAACATATATGGACTATGGAAGTCTCCATAACTCAAATTTGGTTAGAAACAATGACTGACACACTCAATTCTAAAGTATAAGCATTCCTACAGTAAAATTTTATGTTTCATAAAAAATAGCATTAGCAGTTCTCTTACGTCTTCAATTTGCCATTTCCTCCTCGGATAATTACTTCCACCAAAAGTGATCAAGACATAATTCCTGTACCAAGGATATCAGAAAAACAGTTATCTAGGCAATCCCACAAATATTTATTAAGATTCTAACATTGTAAAAAAGACTAATATGGCCTAGAGAGACAATGGTGAACAAAATGGACAAGATATCTATTCTTATGGCGCTTACTTTCTTGATGGTTCAGATAAGAAAATACATAATGATTATGCAAAGCAGAGTATAATACATACCAGAATTACAAAGGTCGAAAAAGGATCATATCTTAAGGTAAGTAGGGCGCCTGGGTGGCTCAGTGGGTTAAGCCTCTGCCTTCCGTTCAGGCCATGATCTCAGGGTCCTGGGATCAAGCCCCACGTCGGGCTCTCTGCTCGGCGGGGAGCCTGCTTCCCCCTCTGTTTCTGCCTGCCTCTCTGCCTACTTGTGATCTCTCTCTCTGTCAGATAACTAAATAAAATCTTTAAAAAAAAAAAAAAAGGGGAAGTAAATGATGACATTTAAAAGAGTGCAGGGTCTTGAGGTACGGGTGGACTGTGGATGGATTCAGAGAAGGGATAGTCTCCTGAAATAGCCGTTGGCCGACATTGTAAAGGAAGTGAACATATTTTCTTTTTTTTGTTGGGTAGAGGTTTGAATATCAATAAGGTAAAGATTTGAAGGAGTTTGTATATAATTCTGTTGTTGGGAAATGCTCAAATTCTGGGATGCAGGAAGAAAGTGCCTGGATCAGAGCCGACTAATGCAAATTTTTAAACAAAAATCCTAAAATTAAATTGTTAATATTTTACAAATTTATTTCATGTTTCCTCCATTCAGGGAAAGTAAATAATACATGATCACTAATATATCTGTAAAATAATTGTGCTGCACTTGTAATAGATTTTTCCAGAGTGTAGACTGCCCACAGTTCTGATGAGTCTCCTAAGTAAACTTTTACCATAAGATCTCTCAGAAACTGGTGAAATAAGTCTTTTCTTCATTGTTTCTTTAAAAATTGATGAGTCGGGACGCCTGGGTGGCTCAGTTGGTTAAGCGGCTGCCTTCGGCTCAGGTCATGATCCCAGCGTCCTGGGATCGAGTCCCACATCGGGCTCCTTGCTCAGCAGGGAGCCTGCTTCTCCCTCTGCCTCTGCCTACCACTCTGTCTGCCTATGCTCGGTCCTGCGCTCTCTCTCTGTCTGACAAATAAATTAAAAAAAAAAAATTGATGAGTCTTTGGGGCATCTGGGTGACTCAGTTGTTTCAGCATCTGCCTTTGGCTCAGGTCATGATCCTGGAGTCCCAGGATCGAGTCCCACATCAGGCTCCTTGCTCAACAGGGAGCCTGCTTCTCCCTCTGCCTCTGCCCCTCCATGCTGCTCGTGACCTCTCTCTCTCTCATATAAATAAACCAAATCCTCTAAAAAATTAAAAATAAAATTGATGAATCTTTAACAACAAGATACTAATTTGGGAGAAAATTTACAATTTAAGTAAATCAATTTAATGGGTACCAAAAGTTTGGAAATATTTATCTAAATGTTTTCCATCTTTGGAAGAACTCTAAAGACTATAAATTGAGTTTATGGTGAAATGATGGATTGTGAATCAAAAGCATTTAACAGTTTTAACACTAGAGAAATTGGTAAGGAAAAAATGGATTTGGCAAGCATCTATGCATTCAATTAATGAATTAAACCAGCTATAATTTGCAAAAGATTTCATGGATATTAGTGGGTCAGATAATGTGCAGATTTGTGATCTTGAAGTTAACTCAAAAATACTTGTGTATCCCCTGAAAATTCATGGTACATGTTTTGATGTTATTATCAAGAAACAAGGAGGCTTGAATTCCCATGCTTAGATATACAAGCTAGTAGGGAGAAGATGTGTGTGTGTGTGTGTGTGTGTGTGTGTGTGTGTGTGTGTGTGTTACAATATATAACTAAAATACATTATTTTGGGGGCACCTGGGTGGCTCAGTGGGTTAAGCCTCTGCCTTCAGCTCAGGTCATGATCTCAGGGTCCTGGGATCGAGCCTCGCATCAGGCTCTCTGCTCAGTGGAGAGCCTGCTTGCTCCTCTCTCTCTGCCTGCTTCTCTGCCTACTTGTAATCTCTATCAAGTAAATAAAAAAAAATAAAATTAAAAAAAGACATTATTTTTGGTAATCCTTTCAGAATCAAGACAGTGTCTTCAAATCTGAAATCATATAGATTATAGCCTTTCAGCCCTGTAACATTGTGTCTTAGCCATAAGTTGGTATACTTTCAATAGACTTAGCTGGAAGATTGTGTAAAACCACAGTGTTATTCTCCCCTAATTATATAACCAATCTATTTAATCTAGATATCAAAGAAATATCTCTTTAAGTAATAAAAGTAATATCTCTAGGATTATACTGAAATGTTTTCTTGTGTTTGTCCCCACTCTGTTCCTTACTGTTGTGGCAGCTTGAAATATTAAGAAGAAAGCTTGCTGTAGAGTTGAATTGATTTAGGTTTAAATCCTGGTTCCTCTCTTCCTTATAACATTTTGATCTTGTGCATGTTTCCGAATTTCTCTGAGCCTTGTTGTCCTTACTTTGAAAATTGAGACTAAGATACCTAGGGTAATTTTGAGGGTTAAATATGTTGTAATAAGAAAAAAAAATCCAGGGGTGCGTGGGTGGCTCAGTCGTTAAGTGTCAGCCTTTGGCTCAAGTCTTGATCCCAGGGTCCTGGGATTCAGCCCTGTATCTGCCTCCCTCTCCTGCTCCCCCTGCTTGTGTTCCCTCTGCTGCTGGGTGTCTGTCAAATAAATAAAAAAAAATCTTAAAAAAAAAAAAAGGGAAGGAAGAAAGAAAGAAAGATCTAGCTTGCAATCGTTTAAAAGCTTGGTAGATATTGGGCACTCCATTCTGTATTTCCACTTCGTGCCAAACTATCTATCTCATTAGGTGGATAGTCTCCTTACTAGTGGAAACACTATTCTAAATTTTTGATCCGAGGTACTAGGGCAAATTAATTACACAAAAAATGAATGCAGCAGTGTGTGGGTTTTTTTTTCCTTTGTTATGTCACAAATGTCTGTACTTTATATTAAGCTCTTTGATTAGATCTTTTTTGAAATCTAAATCCTTAGGAAAACTGTGATTTTGATGAATTTGACAATGTAAGGATTGTTTGGTGTGTCGTGTTTAGAATAAGAGCCTAAATATTTAAACTCCCTACTGATTATAAATTGAGGAAAATATGGGACATATGTCATATACTATGTTCTGTTAGACCTTTTAATATACACTGATTAAAAGCCAGATAGTATATAAACACTATACTCCTTTATTCATTTAATTTATGCAACTCTATGAAATAGATATTATTATGTCTCTTTTGCAAACAAATTTGTTGACATCCAGAAAACCTGAGTAACTTGTCTCTGGTTAAGCAAACAGAAAGTAGTGATGTTAAATCACAAACAGATTCTCTGCCCATTCTTACTTCTGTAGTATTAATATGGGAATGCTTGAATACAGAACATCCAAAAAAGGACAATGGACAGATTGATTCATATTAGCTTGAAGTGCACACAGTGTGCATTATATAACATTTTTAAACCTACATATGATTCGATAATATATTTCATAAATGTTCATTTTTCTTACATTGTGAAGTACTATGGATTTTTCCTTCTAATTTTAGTTTCATAAGGAATACCTGTTAATGGTTTTAAAACATGCTTATAAACAACAAGACAAACAAAAAACACAGAATGTCACATATACTCACACAATATAGAAAGCAGTTGTTCATATTTTTGTATATATACTTGCAGATAAATACTTTCACACAGATGCACACACACAAGCAGGTATGTTATTCATAAAAAGAGATGCACACCCGAATACTGCCTTGCAACCTGAATAATATATAATATATTATAAGCCTCTTTCCTTAACAAAGACTTTACTTTTCAAAACTGAGCTTTGTTTTAATGACAGTGTAATTTGTATATGGATGTTCTGGAACATACCTTACCCTTTCCTTGAACATTCAGATTTAATGCTGCAGTGAACATACTTTTAATGAAATCTTTGGGCACATTTTAAATTATTTCACTAGCATACGTTTCTACAAGTAGAATATCTGGGTTATGAGGTATGCTAAATTTTGCTTCTGATAGGTATTACCAGATTGCCCTCCAGGAAGGTAGTGCTCTCCATAAGTGAATATTTGGTAGTTTTATTAATAATGGCTCACTGCCTTAAATAAAGATACTTAACATGTTAATTTAGTCCAAAATTCCTGAAGGAGAAAAAAATAAAGACAGATAAGCATTTTGGTGTGAAATTACACTTGCTCTACAGGACCATTGCTACTTGATAAACATTTACCTTGAAAGTCATAAGTGTATACACAAGGGTCTTCAAATATCTGGAGAAGACATTTTTGTTATCAACATTCACCATAGCATGCCCTGAAAATGTGAAATTTGGTTAATCAGAAGAAATTTACATATCTTAATGAAGAAATTAGTATATGGTTTTTCTCACCATGAAATAAAAAGCACTTTTTCCAGTTCTTTTTGTGAGAAAGTTGATGTTGTGGATATGCTACTTAGTTTCTTTGAGGGAACAACATTTCCAAATAAGTGAAATTTGTTTTTCAGCAAAGAACTGCTTCCAAGTTGGTTAAAACTGGTTCACTGTTGTACTTTAATCTTACGTTGAATGCAAATCTGGAAAAATATTTTTTCATAGGTAATATTTGGACACCCACATGCAATAGACTGAGTACTGTCATTTAGGTATAAAGTCTACATGCTTTAAAAATATACTCCGTACTTATGGAAACAAACACGTGTCCAGAAGACAAAACACAAATCAAGAAATACCATACAATTCAACATAAAATATAAATTTTTATGTAGATTATCATTGATAACTTCCACATATGTATGTGTCTATGTGTGAGAAGACAATCCTTAAAATTCATGGTGACATCTATTTTCAGAACATATGAATATGTGTATTTGCAATGTTTCAGAACCATGGAATTTTTTCAAGTTGTTATTCCTTCAAGTTACTCAAATGACAGAACTTGGAAATGAAATGACATTTCTGTTGGTTCGAAATCCAATGGAGACTCAGCAAAGTAGATTCTGATTACTAGTACCAAGGTCTAATCTTTGTATAAATATGTATTTCCTTTAAGGATATTTTCTAAATTTTAAATGTTATAATAAAGGAGAAATATGGGAAAGCACATTTAATAAATAATTTTCATTATAATTATAATCACTTTTCTTAATAAAGAACCATAAGGAGATAGGATGCAAACAAAGCTATAAAAATGGGTACAACATCGTTAATATTCCTAGAGAATTAGCAAAGGTGTCATTATTAATTCAAACTTTACATGTACTCTGATAATGCTTTGCATACAGAAAATAGTTGTTATATAAAGCATACCTTGGGGAGGCAGTAGACCTATCTTTTATTTCCTATTGCAACTAAATACCAAACTCTATGAGCTTAGCAATGTGTTAGTCATTCTAGGCTGAGTTATGCTCTAAGTAACAACTCCACTATCTCAGTGTTTTTATCAAAATCAAGTTTATTTCCTTCCCTGCTACAAGTTCAAAGTGGGTCATCTGCTCTATATCTTATTCAAACACTCAGTATTTTTTGCAAACTGAAAGTTAGATCTAAAAAGTTGACTGTATTCAGGTTTAATAACTTAGCAAAAATATTTTGTAGATGGTGCCCTATGATTCCTACTTCAGTATATGAAGAAGCACATCTGATCATCCTGTTTTAAGTTTCAAGTGACACTAAGTTAGATCAGTAGGATCAACAAAGAGAGTTAAATATTCCTGTTTCTCCAAGTGGATCTAGAATCCACTGGTAACTGCTGTCTCAATCAATTATCTCATTATGGCTTTCAAAATGGTAATTTTTCTAATTCTGTTATTCTGTAATTACCGGCTGGAGGCCTTTTGTAAAGAAGGACTTCGCCACAACTAGGGCTCCCCCTGCCATAATAATTGAGATATAAAAGGCATACAACATTGTGTAAGTTTAAGATGTACAACATGATGACTCAAAACACGTGTATGTGAGTAGAAAAAGATGTGGTCTATACATATACACACTGACATACAGACACAATGAATTGTTGTTCAGCTATGAAAAAGAAGTAAATTGTGCCATTGGCAACAACATGGATAGGACGTGAGGGCATTAGGCTGAGTGAAATAAGTCAGTCAGAGAAAGATCAAAGCTATCTTACTTACACGTGGTGTATAATAAAGCCAGATTCATAGAAACAGGCAGTACAATGGTAGTTTCCAGGGACTGGAGAATGGGGGGAAAGGGGAGATATTATTCAAAGGGTAAAACCTTCTTGCTATGAGATGAGTAAGTTTTAGGGACCTAATGTGTAACATGTCGACCATAATTAACAATGCCATATTGTGAACGTGAAAGTTGCTAAGAAAGTATATCTTAAATGTTCTACACACACACACACACCAATGTAGTTATGTGAAGTGATGGAGGTGTTACTTAATCAGGACTCCTTAATTACTAAGAAAGGCAATTCATACAGTGTCAGAGAAGAATGCTTTCTTAATTCTTTCCCTTTATTTCAGTTTTCAAAGTAAAGACTTGGTGCTGTAGTTACCTCTAATGGTGATAATTTTTGTGTGTTTATACTTTGTAGCAGGAAGTGAGGGGAGGGGGAAAGGAAAATAAAACACATTAATGTTCAAGGCTATGTAGAGTTTAGACTTCTTAAAAATCATTTCTTCACTTTTTAAAAATTATTTCAGTATAGAGTTTGTAGTATTCTAATATTGATTTCTTTTTAACTTTCAAAAGTTTTCTGTACATATTTAATAAAAAGAGATTTCTACTGGCATAAATTTGAATAACAAAAGATGTTGAGTATCTCTGGTGATTAATCTGAATCAGGACACAATTTTTAAAAATCAGTAGTTGAAGATTAAGTTAGCCTAACAACTAGAAATGCATGTTGTTATAGATCAATGAATGAAAATAATATATTAAAGAATGAGCCATATTTCTAATCTATTCATTACTATAAAATCAAATTAACATTAAAAAATGAATAGTTAGTCTAAAATCTGTCTTCTATGAACCCACAGAACAGATGTACAGAAGACTTAGAAGCTGATACATATTTCAAGATTGTGCTTTCTGGAGAGTCTGTCTGGACTCTGTAGGTGTTATTTCAATATGCTTGAAAATTAGTGTATAATACATTGGGAGTCATTAAATTAAACTGGTTTCCATGTTTGATCCACTCCACCCCTTTTATGTTAATTAACATTCATCTATATGGATTTACAAAAATCAGAAGTAACAGTCCCAACCACCTGTCACGTAGCACATAGCTTTTAAACCAAGGCAGTCTCTTTTCAGAACGAATGCTATATTTACCAGCCTAACATAAAGATAGAGGGGTTCTTGGAAAATTGTTTTTCTGCTCCCAAACAACTGCTTTTCAGGTTCTATATAGTGTCCTTGTATCTAGCTTTTTACTTCTGCTGTGTAGCCACTAAAGAGAACGTGAAAGTGAATGTCACATGCAAAATGGACCTTTCCAGCAGTTACCTCTCATTGCTCGATTTAAATATTTCTCTAGAACTGAGATGTGGACATCCAAATGGAATCTGGCTACTTATTGTTTACATCAAATGCCTAATGCTATCATGCCTCCAATTCGCATTTGAGTTGGGTGTGAGTGACGAAGCTGGGTAAGGTCATTAAATAGTTGTATTTTATTGCTGTCATCATCTGGGCTTGCATCACAGGTGAGAATTATGGGAAGCAAACACATAGGAAGACTATATTATGTAATGAGCAGTGTATATCCAGGGAATGACTATACATTTGCTCCTCAATATTTTTTAAGGAATTTCCCTGTTCTCTGTGCATCTGAACAACAACAACAACAAGAACAACAACAACAACAAAAAACCTAAACATACTAATGATTGTATTAAAAATTCCAGATGTCAAGTTTGCGGGTATAGTCAATGCTACCTCAACAGAATTACTCTAGGGCTGAGAGGTGTTGAGAACATGAATTTCACCACTGAAATCTCTGGCAGCAGTGTGGATTCCAAATGAAGTGGAATCAATATTTGCTTCATTTATTTAGTGACTATATATGTGATATAATTTAGATAAATAAATGCAAGTGCAATAGTCATTGTTGATCTATTAATTACCATGTATCCTGAGAAGGCTTTCCAGTGTGTAGAAGGGGTAATGTTCAATTCACAGTTTCTTCCATTCTCTGCCCACATTTTAGGGTAGCATCCTTTTTATCCAGGCACAATCACCTCTTTAATAATGGGTATGTGTGAGGCCTATCTACCTCTTCCCAGCCAAAGCCCTATGCATTCCACATGATGTAGCTAACTAGAGGGTGATTCTGAAAGCAGTGATACCCTTGGGGAATTTCCAGTTGATGGGAAATCAATAAGGGCTTTGATAAAGAAATACTTAACATGGAACCTAGTACACAGTAGATGCCAAAATATATTTGTTGAATGAATGTGTTGTTGAGTGATATGTACTCTGGCAAAGTAGACTCAGCCTTTTAGAATTATTCACCTTGTAAGAACTGCAGTACTTCAAGAAGCTTCCCTTTCAGCATTATTGATATCTTTTTCTTCAGTAAGATACCAGATAATAGCATGAAATCTGGAGAGTTTGCAAATGATGTAGCCTACTTGGTAGTGGAATTGCTTCCAATTTTATTTGGAGTTTAAAGGTAGCTCTAAAGTAATTACAGAGCTCATACATCAGAGGAAGCAAATAGACAAAGCAGCTTTTTTTTACATGTCCCAGGTAGAAGCCCTAGGATGCTTGGCCTTTGACGCTAAGTGTGGATCATAGGCATAGGGCTGCTATCTACCACACTGGGCATGCTCTGGGTGGTTACATAACAATGTCTCTAGGCCCTACATCTTGGAACTTAGATCTTAATTTCTTGCTCCTTGTCAAGTCCACATTTACTTTCTCTAAGAAGACATTAGCATTCCAAAAAAATCAGTGTTCATATTTTAGCTAAATAAGTTCTGAGTGGTAATTTTGTTTTTTGAAGATATTTTAATTTTTTTAAGTAATCTGTACACCCAAAGTGGGGCTTGAACTCACAATCCCGAGATCAAGACTTGCATGCTCCACCAACTGAGCCAGCCAGGGGCCCCATGAACAGTATTTTTAAATTTAACAATTACATTATTCACTAGTCAACAGTGCATTTGTGAGTTAGGAGTGGAAACTAGTAATACATTTGGCTGAAAATAAGCCAAAATACCAACACTTTAGTGTGTACATATATATATATATATATATATACATATATATATTAAGATTGTATTTATTTATTTGACAGGGAGAGAGATCACAAGCCAGGCAGAGAAGCAGGCAGAGAAGCAGGCAGAGGGGGAGGGGGAAGCAGGCTCCCCACTGAGCAGAGAGCACGATATGGGGCTCTATCCCAGGATCCTAAGATCATGACCTGAGCCGAAGGCAGAGGCTTAACCCACTGAGCCACCCAGGTGCCCCAACTTTAGTAAATATTTAAAAGAGTTTTTTCTCAGAAAATTCAGAAGCAATTCAGTTAGCATCTACAGGGTTTTTTCCCCTCAGGAAACTAAAAATTGCATAGTATTGTATTCATCTTCCACATATACAGTATTAGAATCAAATTTTACCTACCAACAGAATTATTAAGTGCCTTTCAGAACTCAACATGTCCCAAAGTACAGAAGCATCTGTATAGTAATAATTATTTCTTTTTTTTTTAAGATTTTATGTATTTATTTGACACAAAGAAAGAAACAGCAAGAGAGGGAACATAAGCAGGGGGACTATGAGGGGGAGAAGCAGGCTTCCCGACGAGCAGCAAGCCAGATGCGGACCTCAATCCCAGGACTCTGGGATCATGACCTGAGCCGAAGGCAGACCCCCAACAACTGAGCCACCCAGGCGCCCCTAGTAATAATTATTTCTAACATGCCCTCTACTCCTTCATCTTTAGAACATTTCTCTTGTAGAGCTAATTCATGGTCCACACATAAATATTAGCCTCATTATTTTGTTTTGGAGACAGACGTATGATTTAAGCCCAATATTTTGAATACCATAACAAAGTCACTTTCTGTAGAAATCCTCCAGCAACTAACATGAGTTAATGATTCAATGTCTACAACATATTTTTGCAAAATCTCCTATCAGGAAAGAGCTATTTTCTCTTCTTTGAGATAGCACTTATTTAAGTAGACTTCAAACCCATCATGGAGTCCAACATGGGACTTGAATTCTCAACCTTGAGATCAAGACCTGAGCTAAGATCAAGAGTTGGATGCATAACCGACTGAGTCATCCAGGCACCCCTCTTTAAGGTAGCTTTGAAAAAAGAAAGAAAACAAATATATAGAAAAATAATGATAGCCAAAGCTCTAAATAAACAAATGAATATATAAAAAATTATATATATGTAAAATTATATGCATATAGAATACATATATGTAAAATTATAGATATTACATATATGTAAAATATATAGATATAATCATGTTAGCATATATTAGTATACTTATAACTCAGAATATAGATCTTCTCATTGAGTGGTGAAAGGCCATTTGAGTTAATGAGCTGATTTTAGACTGAACTGGCAATGCATCCATGAATTTAGAAACTGCCTATTTCAAAGTATTTATATGAATTTCCTTTATGTCTGGTTATACAAATTTATATTTATAAATAAGGGATGCTATGAAACTTCCAGATATTAGTCCAGTTTATGTCCATATTTTTCTCATTATGATCCTGACCAGTCACCTATAACAGGGAGCCATGAAAATCATGTTCATTCTAAAGAAAACACTGCCCCTCCCTGGTTACAGCCAGTTAAGGGAGAGGATACACTGATTCAAGACCAAAAGTTGCATTTCTCTTTTGAAAATTTGGAGTTGCATCTCAGAGACTTTTGTTAACCTCTTCTAAGCCATTGAACTAGAAAGTGATAAAAGAAAAAAATGATAAGCCTGATTATCATTTGCAGTGTGGAACACAAAACAGAGAGCTAATGAGGGCATACGGGAACAGAAAGACACCAAGATGTCACACAGTGAGATGAGATTGATAACTTAGCCACCCGGTCCCAAAGGCTTAAAGATTTGTTCCTATACCTGAAAGGCATGACTCCCAGATAAGGAAATACCTCTAATGTAATAAACTCTTTCACTGAAGCATGTTTTAGAGGATTTCTATCCTTTGCAACCAAAAATCTCAGAAGTGTATATTCATTAACTATTGCATATCTACTAGATTCTAGGCTAAAAATTCAGAGAAAAAAAACATGAGACAGTAGCCACACTGTCACTCCACTGTTATCCTATTTAGAGAAGGAGGAGGGAGACAATGAGGACAAGTGGAGGTGAGGGTGGGTAGTACATAGTTGCATTACACTGTGTTAAGTACTGAAATAATAGTAAATTATTATGGTAATAAATTTTATAAACGAGGACAGAGTTTGAGACCCTGGGATGGACTTCACAACTGAACAGTCTTGGATAAGTAGGACATCAGTGGGCAGGAAAAGGGGAGAAGGAGTTTCCAAGAAGGGAGGGATCAGCATTTAAAAAGATACAGAAGTGGGCAGGAAGGTGGAATACATATAGGGACAGAAGCCTGGAAAGATAGAATAGTATCAGATGTAAAGGCCTTGAATTCAGCCTAATGTATTTGGACTTTATCCCATAGGCCATAGATAGTGTTATCACATGTCCCAGTTTGCCAGGAATGGTTCTAATTTATACCTGCCATCTTGGCATAATTAATAATAGCACCCTCTTTTTCATTCTCAAAAGTGCCTCAGTTTAAGCAACGCAGTTTTTGGTGACTCTTCCTATGGGGAGCTATTAAAGAGTTTTGGCTGGAAAATAACATGAATACATTTGTGTCTTACAGCTACCACTCTTGGAATTGTTTAAAGCTCCAAACTGAGGTCTGGTCTAGTCAACCCAGATCTTGTGGCCTGTTTTTGTAAATAAAGTTTTATTGAAACAGTCATTCCTCATTTTTACTTATTCTCTATGGCCTTTCCATGCATCCATGGCGAGTTGAATGGTTTTGATAGAGATCATATGGTCTGCAAAGATGAAAATATTTACTGTCTGGCTTTTTACCAAAAAATTTGCTGACACTCACTGTAAAGATGGAGAAGTTAAAGCCAGAGCAGTAGGATAGATTGAATCATAATGTCTTTGTTTAAGAGTATATGACTTTTTCATTACCAATAATATTTCAGTTTTGGTACCAAGTGACAGATCTATTAAAATACTAAAATATTAACAAATTTGAATAGTGACTTTTTTTGAGATGTTCTTCATATGGGCAGAGATGTTTTACTGGAAGCCTTAGCAAATGCCTACAAAGGTGCTTAAACTATTACATTTAGAAACAAAAAGAAATGCATTTTAAAATCTTTTGTTCCAAGGTTTCTTGCCCAGTGAGAAGATTCCAACTGCCATTTAAAATCCCAAATAACTAAACCTCAAATGTGAAAGTAATTACATAGAAGATCACACAAAATGAGTATAAACAGTTTAGGCTGAAATGGCCTCAGTAGCACAAATCATGGGAAGAGTAAATAACAAACCCACTCCTACCTTTTTTTGTGGGAAGGAACAACGTTTGGCAATTCTGATTGTTTGTGTTTTTTTTTTTAATTGCTCTGACCCAAAACACCAAAACCTGATACATCTCGTTCTTAAATAATTTGCAAAGAAAAAGAATTTGCATATCAGTTGCCACTTGTCTTGGAAATGAGTGAGACATGTGTCCAGGAGTTTTGTTATATAGGATATGCAATAATCAACAAGAGTGAATTTAGTAAGATTATAAATCAGAGAGAACAGTACTTTTTTACATTTATAAGAATGCTGTAAGTATTATAAAGCACTGAGATAGTATTTAATTTTTTGTTCTAGCAAACCATGTGAACAAATATATACTGGACAAGAGTCTCTGTATTAATAGGTGACAATATTATTTACAGATGGAAAGAGTGAGTCTCAGAAGGATGGTGTGATTTTTCTAAACGCTCATAACTGAAGCAAGTTTATGATCTCAGCCTTTTAGAATGTGGGAAAACTGCTTATTTTCTGGATCTTGTGCAAGGACCTCCCATTGTCTTGCTTCTTACTCTTTTTCTTAGTAATTGTGACAGAATTCAGGGGTTCTTGATCTTGAGATAGAAAAAAATATATATACTTTATTTGAACTAATATCTAAGCGAAGTTATCATTTCTGTCAATAAATGAATGCAGATAATAAACCATAGTCACATTAGTGGTTCTGGTGACATTTTCATTAAAAAAAAAAAAATCAGTTTTACAATCCCATTTGAGTTGTGTCAGATACCGAAAAATATCATTTATACTCATCACTATTTTGAAATCATGATAGTTATTAGAATTATTACTATATGTTCTTAATGCATTAATAAGGATGCATATTATTTTTATATCAATAAAATTTTAATATATTGATAACAGTTTAATACTTTTATTTGTTCTGTAATCCTATGTATTGTATTTTTTCTGTATTGTATTTTTTAAGTTTAAAAACATTAACCTAAGAAGGGGCCCATAGGTGTCACCAGGGGAACCATGATATCAGAAATCAAACTCCTTCCAGAGTCCACAATATCTGGTCAGTTAGCTACTCCTATGTAATGAATCATCCCAGAATTTAATAACAAAAAACAATAGCAATTATTAGTATTCTTTCTCATGCTTCTTGGGTTTGGGGTTCACCATGGCTATAATTACACAGGGTCTGTCATGCTGCTATATCCAGATGTTGGCTGGAGCTGGACTCATCTCAAGCCTTCCTCATTCTCAGATCTGACAGTTGACGTTGGCAGTTGGCAAGGATTTAAGCTGGGCTTGTTGGCAGTTATACCTACAGGAGGCTATTTGGCATTCTCAAAATATGGTGCCTGGTTCCAAGAATGAGCATCCCAAGAGATCCAAAGAGAAGCCATATTGCTTTTAGGATCTAGCTTCAGAAGTCACATTGCATCACTTCCTCTGTAGTCATGGGTTTGCCAGGATACAGGAAAGATGACACAGACTCCAGCTGTCTAAAAGATAAATCACAATGTCAATCATAAGTGAACATGGAATAGGATATATTTGGGTGGCTTCTTTGAAAAATATAATCTATTATAATGTTCCAAGATTTTCCATGCTTCTGAATCTTTCACATAGTATGTCTTCTTTAAACGCCCTTGCCTTATTTCTTTAATTTTATATTCCCATTTTCCCTCTAAATTCAAAGAGAAGCAGAAATTCTGTTGCACACCTTCCCCCCTCCAATTTCTTTGCACTTGCATGTGCATATATGTGTGTGCTACTATTTCATCTTAAATTTTCCCTTATTTGTGAATTCACTGAAAAATCCTGGTACTTCTTTTTTAATAGGTCTTTCCTCTTACTTTACTGTGAGTTTTTCAAGGACAGGTTCAGAGATTTTCCTTGTTTCTCTGACATGACTTTCTACTAGTCTCACATTCATACTCGACTAATGTTTGCGGCATCACTAGTCTTTCAAATTCATCCTGCTGCTGCCTATCCGAACAAATCAGTCACCATCAAAGAGTTAATATCCAATATATTGAAAGATGTGAGACTCACATGTAGTTATGGGGTAGCAACAACTTTATTAGCTGGCTCCTTCCATAGCTGAATAAATAAGTTTAAGGAGATAACACTACCTCAAAATTACCAGGTGGCATCACTGATTCTTACAGATTTTATGTGAACAGCATCATCCCTGCCTCTAAGCCGAAGGTAGAGTCAACACAAAACATTGCTGAAAACCTGAGAACATAATTTCTCGCCAAAAGACGTCAAGGTGTTTGGATAAATCAATGAAATATTGAGCCATAAATTAAGGGATCAATTGTATGAGATTATTTTAAAACACAAGTACTTAAGTTGTGTGGCTTTCTGATACAACAACAAATGACCAAAAATTCATGAGAGATTCATTTCAAATCTGGGTAAAGCAAGAAATATTAACGTTGGAGAGAACCAAGCCTGTTCACATTAATGTTCAATGGGAAAAAATTATATCATGTTAGACACTCCTATGAAACTCTGGCCATTACACAAGCTTTAGTTTTTTTGTTTGCTTGTTTGTTTTGTTTTGTTACAAGACAAAAAAGGTAGACAGGCTCACTAAGAAAATAGTAGGAATTCATAGCATTTGCTATGTTTAGTGATAAGAATTATGAAAGAACCTCTGCTATGAAGAAATTCAGGCAGAGGTAAGCTGTCTTCTAGGTTCCATGATGAGTTGGTATGCAACAAGCATCTGTGACTACATAGAAACCATGATGCATTTCCCAGTTGAGAATGACATATTCACAGAATGGGCAAAGAAGATCAGTTTGGAAGAAGTAGTTTGATTTAAATTCATCATCAATGAATAGCAATAGATTTCTATTGTTGTGCTACACTACCATCCTAGACGAAATGCCAGTGCACATAGCTCCCTTTAATTAATGCATCGAAGGAGCATGATTTTTTGTTTTGATCAAATGAGGGTTCTTTTAAGCAGTATATATTTGTGCTGCAAAGATTATTGCAATGTGCAGTTCCCTCTGTTATTTGGGGATTTTTTGAATCTTCACTCAATGCTCCCAACAAATCAGAAGTATGAACAGATATCAAAATGACTTCATTGCTAAGGTCTGGTAAGAAATGATGTATTGGCTTTATCTTCTTTAAAAGTGGACTGGTGGGGTTGGAAACATTTTTGAACAAAATATATGATCCTGAAAATATATCCTTTGTGTGAATATCTGTCCTGGTTGTGAGAAATTTTTAGTAGACTTTTTTTATCATTTAATTTTATTCTTGTGAACTTAAAGTAAGAAAACCATTGTATAAATGTTGTCATTTTATACAAACAAGCCTATCTTGGTTGTTTTAGTCATTAGGCTAAATGCAAAAGGACTTCCAATCAGAGAAATATGATTCAGATGACTTCTCATTGTTATTTACGTAATATGTGAGTGAATTCTGAGAGTTACTGACCCATCCTTTTGCCCCCCACATCTTTATTCACTGAGTACATACTGAGAGCAGCATCTCCCTGCAGCCACCCCCAGCAGTCCATGCCCCCCTCACCCCCGCCCCCACACACACCCAGTCACCAGGTACAGTGCCACGTTGCTGGAGGAGACAGATACTCTGGCCCCATTGCAAATCCAATGAACCTCAGTGTCTAGAGATGAGATCTGTGCATCAATACTTTACAAAGGCTTCCCAAATGATTCTAGCATGCGACCAGGTCACAGCACCTTGGAAAGCACACACAGGCCTCTTTATTTTCAAACGTTAGCACTTCCTCTGCAATGAGAGCATTTGGGGTAGACACTCTTCTGATGAGAAAGGAGAAAATGATGTGAAGGACATCATTTTCCAACATATGGGAGGCATGATGTGACATTGAAGCTGAGGAAATAATCCCTGAGCTTCATTCTTCCTAGAGGAGGGAATATGTGCTCTCATTTTTCATGGCCCATTTAAACAGGGCAGCTCACAGGGGCTAAATCTGGGCCAGGTAGGCAGAGAATAATCTTCCCCTGCCTAAAATAACAAATGATGGGATGAGGAGTGTTATTGGAAAAATGCATCAAAATGCTACATGTTTGTTTAAATGAGGCTGCGGCAAAATCTATGTACAAGAAGAAACCCTTGTGCAGTTTGATTCGGAGCTGTGAGATTTATTTTGTGTTTAAAGTGCGAGGCTGTGATAATAAAAACCCAGTGTAATAAATAAATCTTTATCAACTTATACAGAGCTAACAGGAGATACTTCTTATTTCCCTGGAAAGAGCCATGTTCTCATATCGTACATTTTCTCTATGCTTTGACTTCCTGATCTTTAATCTAATCATGACCAACTGGCCTTTCCCGTAGCTTGTGCTAGTCCTTCTGGAAGGAACCTAAATTCAATAGCATGCAAAATTGTATTCTTAGATATATCACATTCTGCCCTGTCATATCAATGGTACAAAAACTGGTTATTACAGTATGGTTTTCACAAATATTCTGTTTCATGATGGGCAATTTATTGCCTTGGATTCTTACCATAAGACACCTGAAACATGAAATAGACTTATTAGAAATGTAGAACTCTAAATTAGACTTCAATGAATGCAAAAAAGTTCAAAGGAATTAGCATAAATTTCTTTCTACTGTACAGGAAATAATGTTAACTAAGAACATGAACCAATAATATTGTCTGAATTGGCCAGTTCATGCTGTGTAGGTGACCAGTAATGAATCAATCAATGTGCAGGAAAGTGAGAACATCACCCACAATTCTAAGAGAGAACCCAGTATTTTTTTTTTTTAATTCCTATTTGACTTGTTCTAAAAAAAGGTTTCTTTTTTAAAAAGTAGCTATGCTTGGTGGCTCTTCTTTTCCCCAAAGTGTACCAGATGCTCTATTCCTTGCAGTAACTGCTTGTCTCTTATGTGCAATGGGAGCTGAGGGAACAGAGTTCACTTGCAAATTGTGGGTACAGCTATTTTGTTCTGTAACTCTGAACCATCTTTAAGCTTCTAAAGCTACCACCTGAGAAATTCCATCTGGCGGTATGGATATTTTGGATACAGAAAGTCTAAATATCTAGATTTTAAGCTATTGTTCCAAGCTAATATACAGTGTCCTAGCCATGACTAAGGTGCTGCACTAGCAAGTTCCTTGCCTCAGTTAGTGTAATTAGCACAATACCAGGTTATGGTAATTCTTTATGATTATGTTTATTATTCCCATTTTGCAGAAGTACAAACTGAGGCTTATTTGGAGTAAGCAACTTTCCCAAAGACATACTGCTATTAGGTAGTAGAATTTGAACATGGATCTTTCTAAACCTAAACAGGAGGATTTCACTAGGTTTCTAAACTCTGAATTGCTTTTATTCCCAATACTCTAATTTTTGGAAAGTAACACTGAGATATTTTTCTTCTCATCTGCATCAATCCCATAAATAGTAAGTTTAAGTTACAGTAAATAATAAACAGATCTGAAGATGAATTTTGTTTTAAAATTTGGGATTCTAGTTCTGATTTTCTAATAGACTGAAACACTAATAAAAATGTGATTCTGATTCTTACAGAGAGATGCTCAGAGAAATCAAAAGTGAGATATGTAAACTGAATGTGTGTATATATTTCATAGAGCTACAGAGGATGGGTTTTTGCTTTTCCACTGTCTATATGGACAACTAGAATATGAACTTCATGACATAGTATATAGGCCTCCCTTGATTTACAACGTGTCCACAAGTTCACAGAGTAGCTGGCATTTTGTATAGTTTCAGTATATAGTTTATGGTAAAAAAAAAAAAGTATATGAACTACCAGCTCTGGAATGGCTATAGGTATACACTAAAATGTTGAAGTGGTAGTCTATGAGACGAGTCATTTTAATAGCAGGGATCCACAGTTATTCCCATTACAAAAGGGGTTATAGAGAAAAATGCCTAGAATGCAATAGATGCTCAAAAAATAATGAGGACAGTGTAAAATTCTTGTCATCATAGAATAATTATCTTTGATTTTGTAAGTGAGCCAATCATGAGCTTGCAGACCTATCTTCCCACCATGGAATTAAATTGTTTGCGCTAAAATATAGATTTTGATTCTCAGACAAGTAAGAAAAGAAAACATCTTTTTTTTTTTTTAAAGATTTTATTTATTTATTTGACAGACAGAGATCACAAGTAGGTGGAGAGGCAGGCAGAGAGAGAGGAGGAATCAGGCTCCTTGCTGAGCAGAGAGCCTGATGCGGGGCTCGATCCCAGGACCCTGGGATCATGACCTGAGCCAAAGGCAGAGGCTTTAACCCACTGAGCCACCCAGGCGCCCCAGAAGAGAAAACATCTTTGGTGTCTTTGTAACTTTCAGCCAATGGTACAAATGCCAGAGACACAGCATTGTTTATACCATGACATCCACATATTATCAACCTACTTACCACAAAGCACCCTCAAAATGGTGGCCATCTCTGTTAAGGCTGTTGATTGTCAAGTAATAGTGAGAACCAAGTGAGAGATTAGATTTGAAATTATTTGGAAAGCTATAAAACACTGTAGATTAAAGAGCTATTAGTTATATTTTTATATAACTAACATTCTCTATCTGCCTTACTGTTTTCTTTTTATTTGGCCTTATGGGAATTTGAGAATGGGAACTCCCTAAGGTGGGACTTTGTTCTGTTTTTCTTTAGACAGTGCCTGGTACATGATAGGTCTTCAATAATAATAGCAGGGGACACCTGAGTGGCTCAGTGGGTTAAGTGGCCAACTCTTGGTTCCAGCTCAGGTTATGATCTCAGGGTATTGATCTCAGGGGTATGCTCCAAACTCTGTGTAGAGTCTGCTTGAGATTCTCTCCCTCTCCTTCAGACCCTCTCTAAAATAATAAATGAATCTTTAAAAAACAATAACAATAGCAAAAAGATGCCATTGTTGAAAGCTGGTAAGATTTCAATGTATGATTTGTGAATGTGTGATTCATTGGTTTTAGCTTCATTTCCCGGGAAACAAGGGGTTGTATTTGTTTCAGGTAATCCCACCAAGTGCTCAGAGGGTTTTTTTGTTTTTTGTTATTTTTTATTTTAAATTTCTTTCCATCTCAGCCCCTTTAATTCTAAAATGATATAGTTCATGGTGTGGAGATGTTGGGATTCGGAACTAAGGGTCCAGAAAGAATTCTTGAGCCATCGTTAGTGCAAAAAAGGTGCTTTTATTATAGCATGAGGACAGGGCCTGTAGGCAGAAAGGGCTGCACTGGTATTATGAGGAGCAATTGTGATAGATTTGGGTGTTGGGAGAGATGAAGAAAAAGGGACATTTCCCATAGGACTTTCATATGCTAAAGAAGACTCGCAGGATCCTAGAGGCCTAGCTGCTGTCAAGCTAAGGTTGTTTTCCCTCTAGCAAAGTAGAAACATTAAGATTGGGAGTTCCTGGATGAATGTGATATGCTGCTTGCCTCAATTATTTGTCAATGGGCTGCAGGTTATAAGGAAATTTAATTTCATCTACATTTTTTCTGCCTTTGTTCTCCACATCAGTCCACACACCCACAGGTTTGTTTTCATGGCTGAATGAGATAATGTGTTTGAAAATGATCTTATGCTCTCAAGAGTCCATCAAATATTTTTAGTGACCCTGAGTAAGCTAAACTTACATAAGGGACAAAACAAATGTCATGTCTCTGAGACCAAAATACTTTCTTAACAGAAAGTTATTTCTTCTATATCACTTACATAAGTCCGTATAGGGAGAAGGGGACAAGATGGCCCAGAAAAACATAGTCTCTTAAATATCATTATGAGTATTATGAAATTTATTATGAAACATAGTTTTGATTTTTGTCTTTAAAAAAGCTAAAGAGGAAATCATTTCTAGGCTTTTTAATTGCAAGCTATTATATATTATTAAGCATAGAAGTAATCCCAAGAGATGATCTATCACTTAATATTTCAAATGCTGCCTAGGCATGGGAAATAGGCAGTCCTATTTTCCTTGAAACTTGGTGGTTGTGGGTAGTCCTCTGAGGTTGAAAAATAGAAAAAAAATGGGAAGAACTCTTGAGTGTTGATTTGGATTCAAGGCTGCAAAACTAAATCTCTTAAAGCTTATAATGAAAATCACCATCTGAATTTTCATGCTGACTCGTCTTAAAATGGTGTGTTAACAATGTGGGCATAGTAGAGGTTTCTGCTATAAGAATGAGGACAGCATACTCTAACAGCTTCCTCTGATATCCCTCTTCCGCCAGCCGGTTCAGAAATTTTCACAGGTGAAGCCTGAGCCCAGTGACCATAGCAATTAAAACCAACTTCCCTGTTGCTTTTCCAGAGTTAAGGTGCTAAGAAGTAGCTTAGTGGGGCTCTGTTCACTCCTCTCCCCCATCCCCATCATCTTCATAAACATCCCTTAGTCACTGCAGTACAGACATAGTGTAAAACAGTATGCTTGCCATGCAAATGCTCTCAAGACAAGCCTCATAGGGTTCCTTAAAGCCAGATGACTATTCCCAAGTGCTTCCATACAAATATTCTGGAGCTTTCCATGATCTCTTCTGTCTGGATTGTGAAAAACAGCGGAAAGATGCACATTTCATGAGCAAGCATGAGCTTCTCTCACTGGATCCTGCAAAATGTCACAGGCCTGTGGGTTTTCCCAAACCATCTCCCTGGTGCATTGCCAGAGTGACATTATATAATGAGCATGCTGGGCGGGGTGAGGCAAGCTGAGGGGCGCATCAGGTGCGCTTGTCACAGATGCAGACCTCTGAAAGACTGGCTTTCAAGTGTGACTTGCAAATTGGTTATGCCCTTCACTTTGGATTAGCCTCCAATTTAAATTCAACTGTTGCCATTTCCATCTTAGCATCACGTGCATTCTGATGGAGGCCTTGGAAAAAATTTCGGTACCAGACAACTCTCTGTTAACATAATGCTTGGAAACAACTTTCATAGAGTAAAATAAAATATAACACCAAATGCCCATAGAACCTGCCTCTTCTTTTCCAAAATTGATGCGCTTGAGACTTTGAGTCGCCTATACCATTCAGAGAACTGAATATGCCCTTTAACTTGTAAGACAGTAATAGTGATACTAGTAATTATAAAAGATAAGAGTTCTCATAAGTTTCTTATCCAACCCTCATAGTCACATCCACAGGCAATACTATCGCAAGTTTATAGGTGAGAAAATGATGCCTGGAGGCATCGACTATCTTGGCCAAAGTCTCATCAGAGGGCTACCGAGATGTAAGTCAAAAAGTCTCATTGTCTTATGCTGAAGTCTCCTCCATCTTAGTGAATTGCTGACATTATGGAATGATTTAGTGACTAAAATGGCTATCAGTTCTTCAATACTTACAAAGTCATATGTTTGTGAACAAGGCAAATACAGTCTCCAACCTTAGCCACCTTATAGTCTAAATGCCATTTAAGTTTTGAAAGGGAAAGGATAAGATGTTCCAGCATCATACAGCAGGGGAATCCAGCATGTTCTGTGAGGAAATATGTGTGGTCAAGACTGAAAATCAAGTACTAGAATTTGGCCAAGTGAAGATGGGGTTAGGAGAAGTGAGGTGATATGGGGAGGAAGTCTGAGTGAAAGGAGTGACAGAGAATCAGGTTTGAGAAAACACACAAGTTAGTGAGAAAATTACAGGTGGGTTGTGAGACCAGAGTGGATAGTGAGGAAGATACTAATGAAATGCAGAGCTTCAGAAGGAATCAGGGGCCATACTGTAGAACTGTGTATGGATTATTATTGTGCTAAATCTGTGCTGATCATGTTATTTATTCTGACCTTTACAACAATGATACAAGTTCATGTCATCACACTGAAGGGTTTGGAACAAGTATCCTCAAAATGTGCCCCTTTGGCATGGGGACTCTTTTGAGCTGAAGGCAGTAGAGACCGTGTAAGGTCAAAAGAAACTTTTCTACTGCTTTAACCTAGAAGAATCTAAATTGGGGGTCTTCTCCAGAGTAAGAGTTATAACCAAAAATTTTATTTGAGTGACTCAGGTGTATGAGAAAACATGTGTTCTTCTTACTTTCCTGTGAAATGTCCTCTTCCCCTTTTAAGACCCAGGAACTTATCCCCTTTCTTATTTCAGGATGGCATGTATACTTCATTTTACTTTCTTGTCTTTGAACCTCTTGTGGATGTGGGGTTTCCACACAGACTAAATTAAATTTGATCTCCTATTGATCTGTCTCAAATCAACTTAATTCTTCAACCAGCTAGAAGAAACTGAATTATATAGAATTTTTTTTTCCCTCCAAACAACACCATTTTAACAGTAGAGAGGCGGGAGCTCACAGAATTAAGGTACCCACAACACTACTGGCTTGACTCCAAAGCCCTTGATCATGATGCTATCCCACATTGTTGGCATACTTTTCACTTAGCTACACAAGAGGGCAGGGATGAGGAATCAAATTGTCTTCCTCTTTGGTCTTTTACCACATGTGTGAAAGATGACCCCACCCACAAATCTAGTCAATTCATTCTGTGCTGACAAGGGGGATCGTGGAGTCTTAATTAGGGCATAATTGAAAATGTGCATGATTTTTGTGAAACTTTGCAACCAAGGACATCATTAACATTTAATGCTTTACCCACATTTATCCAACTTTGTAGATTTGACATTTTATACTTTGCTGACCTTTTTGAGTTGTTAAAAGGAAATATCTTTTTTGTATTCCCTTCCCTCTGTTAGAGGAAAAGAAAGCCAACTGTATTAGTATTTATAGGAGAAAAAAAAATGAAGGGGAAAAAGATAAAGACCACATTTCTTACTACTTTTTTTTCTTTTAAAGTAGAATTATCCTGGGCTTTCAACCAGAGACTTTGAGTTGCTCTGTTATTGATCTGTCTGTTCTATATAAAGATCAGACCATATGCATCTGTCCAAATTGGCAAAGATTCATTTATAGTCTTTGCCGTTCATACTTTTATTTGTTGCTTACTGCTACAGTCTCACACAGAAAATTTCATAGAATAAATCTCCATATTTCATCCAATAGATTAAAATAACTACAGTTTTTCCAAACACATATTTAACATAATGTAATTATCTTATGATCTAGATAGGTTTTGCTTCTCTGGAAAAGTGGTTATTTCTCTAATCTTGTATTTTAAATTAACCCTATGAATTACTAAGATTCTGCACATGATTCCAGTGTGTGTGTGTGTGTGTGTGTGTGTGTGTGTGTATGTGTATGTGTGTGTGTGTTGGGCTGAGCAGGGGGCTGGGGGGGTGGGGTGGGTCTCCATACCACCAAACAATTCTCAAACAACGGCTAGATGTCCTACAATACAGTTCAATTCTGACACTTGACCTGGAGATAGCATCAAATTGGAACAGGTTAAGCATTCAGTCCCACAAGACTGCCTCCCAACCCAGACTTCAGATGCCAATCACACGGTCCAGGGTGACATTTATGCTTCGGACCAGCCAGCTGCTGACTGAAGTTCGAAGGACCCTCTCCTTAGGTTCAGTTAATTTCCTAGAGTGACTCATGGAACTCAGAGAAGCATTTTACTTACTATATCACTAGCTTATTATCAAAGGATGTGACTCAGGAACAGCGAGATGTCAGAGATGCATAGGTCAAGGTATGGGGAGAGGGTGGCATTTTCAAGCTTTCTTTGAGCCCCACTTAGCCAAATCTTGTGTTCACCAACCTGGAAGTTCTCTGAACCAGGTACTTTTGGGATTCTATGAAGGTTTCATTACGCAGGCATGGTTGTTCAAATTATTAGCCAGTGGTGATTGATTTCAGTCTCCAGCCCTTCTCCTTTTTGCCATACGGAGGAGTCACTCAGATAAAATAGATTTCTAGTAGTATCTTTTCACATGGGTGTTGTTTCTTAAAAATAAAAACTCAGGGTAAACCTTGTACAAAAGAGGCATGTTTTGGGTGGAAAATTTTGGTTCCCCTTCAAGACCAAATATATATTTCTTAAAAGATGACCATTGGTCTTTTAATTTTCCTTCCTGTTGTTATTGCCATTTAATCTTCTGTTTGCACTTTGCCCCTGAAGCTCCGTGGGGCCCCCTTCTATTTACTAGGTAGGACACTATCTGATTCATGAATCATTTCATAAAACCAATTAGATCTTTGGCTTTGCTCAGTTGAATTTTGGCTTTTGTTTTTGTTTTTGACACTGGTATCCTTTGAGTTTTATTTCTTTGCATGAGAACCAAGGTAGTCCACCTGTTGGGATTTTAGGAATGCTTTTTAGTTTTCTCAAATCACTGTTTTAGGTTAAAAAGTTACTTGAGCCAGATGGTGGTTTAAAAAGCTATCTATCACATGTCCTTTTGCATAATGCTGTATAATCTATCTTTTATACGTGAAAGGGGATAAATGCTGAGCAGAGAGATTATGTAAAACTTGTTGAAAAGCCAGAATCTGAAAATATGAATCTATGAACTATCTTAGTCCAGGGAGAACAAAGATATCTCAGTGCATTGCTGATTAATTATTAACGTCTCCCTAGCATAGTAGTTAAGAATTTGTAGCTACGTATTTGCATATTTTGAATGAGTATCATGATCCATTGGGGATGTCTGTCTTGGGCACAAAATAGGAAAGGTAAGCCACATGCTTTAAAATTTTGCCTTGCTGCATGAAGTTGGTCTAAATCAGCAAGCTTTTCCTGTAAAGGAACAGGGAGTAAATGTGTCAAGACATACAGTGTCTGTCACAATTGCTTTGTTGCCAAAGCAGCCCAATAGCAATACACAGATGAACACACATTCTGTGTTCCAATGAAATTTTACTTACAAAAAGGTAGCAGGCCAGCTTTGGCCCATAGACTCATACAGTTTGCTGACTCCTGGTCTGAATAGTATATCATGTAGCTTCATTTGAATGATACTCATAGCATGATTTTTGAGAACATGAGACTGTTCACCTGGCCATATATTTGGTGGCAATCTTGTATGCTTGTGCATTACTTAGCAAGAAAAGAATTCATAAAAACCCATACTTTTCCTATTTGTACATCTCCAGAGAGGTGAACTGAGGCAGCACTCGTGCATATCAAGGTATAAATTAGTACCTGTTATATGCATTGTGTTTTACCATTTTTTTCTCATTATTATAATGATCTTTCCTTTGATGGGATAATTTTGCATTTCTGTGTGATCGAAATCTAATATTCTATTTTTGATAGGAGCAGGATGGTGTACAATACTTCCTGGAACATGAGGCTCCACTAATCTCTTGGTTATAAGACATAGGAACACAACTCATATAGGCTAAACAAAGAGGAAAAACTTAGTTATTGTACTTTTAAAAGATTAAAAGTTATACCTGACTTGTCTGACCACTTTTAACCAGAGATTTCATGAAAAGCCAAAGGACTCATTAGCATCTGTCATATCTACTTGTATCTGCGAATTTGCTAAATTCTTTCCTCTTATTTGCCTGACTAACTTCCTTCTTTTTTAAAGATTTTATTTATTTATTTGACAGACAGAGATCACAAGTAGGCAGAGAGGCCAGATAGAGAGAGGAGGAAGCAGGTTCCCCACTGAGCAGAGAGCCGGATGTGGGGCTCGATCCCAGGACCATGAGATCATGACCTGAGTCAAGGCAGAAGCTTTAACCCATTGAGCCACCCAGGTGCCCCCTAACTTCCTTCTTATTTATAATCCACTTGAAGAGAAATATGGCTGCCAGAAGATTCTGAAGGTATAGTTTCAGCCTCAGAGAAAGACAGACTCTTCCTTGATTCCACTTTAATTTCTGGGAAGGGACTCTTGGGTCAAGGACCTCTCCCGGACTGACGAGCCATGGGCAGTGCCTCTGAGGAAAGGGTTGTTAATGGTGCAGTTTGGGGAACAATCCAGAGCCAGCTCTGCTACAGACAGCTGGTAGAGATAACAAAAGGGCTGCACATGGACGACCCATGAGGCTATGAGATGTGTCCTCATGAAAGAGATTTTGTACAAAGGGAAGTGCTTGAGTAAGAAACACATGTCTCATTTACTTGCTTAGAGAGAGAATGTCTTGTCTTTTAAATTTGTATTTGGCATAGCAAATTAGCCTCTACATTTTCTTGAAAAATTTCCTAACAGTTGAGCACTCCTAAGGCACCCAGCGTCTGAGTGTTTGGAAACATCATGTGACATTCTTGGTAAGCAGACCATGGGTCAAAATGAATTAGATTGTGCTTTCTTGTTGGGCCAATGAGCCCTAGGCTGAAAGGTTACTCAAGTGAGGACAGTGGAATTGAATGCAAAGGATCCGATTAGCTCTGCTCACCTTTTTGTGCTCTGTTTAAGCTACATAAGAATTTCATCTTCTTCCCTGCACTGTGATGATAACTTTCAGTGCCTGAATTTCAGACGCTATTGCAAGTAGCAAATGGTGATCTAAAATAATGTGTTCCCCGTTGAAAGACCTCAGAACACTAACGACCATATCTCAGCAGGAATCACGTGTGTCCCAGGCAGATTAAAAATGTCCTCTGTGTGTAAAGGTAAATTGCTACTTAATAACTGCCCCTCAGCAAGGGATAGCATTTGGGGATGAGAGCATTGGCTCATAATGCAAGTGCCGAGGAGGTATGGGTGGCTTTTCTCCCATGCTTTTCCAGAAGCGGGACATGACCCACAGGAGACATGAAACTGTGGTTCTAGGTGACAGGATCAGGACATCAACATTCAGTGCTTTATTCACCTTCTATGTTGTGTGTTTCATTCCTAAGAGATTTTTGGTCTGGAGAGCTGTCCCTCAGAAGAAAACCTAGCTGAGAAATTACTTTCTGAGTGACAGCTGGAGGAAATGGGGGTTGTCAACCCTTGTGTTTCTTTTTCTTTTTCTTTTTTAAGATTTTATTTATTTGTTTGAGAGATAGAGAGAGACAGAGAGAATTGGGAGAGAGCACAAGCAGGGGTAGTGGCAGAGGGGGAGGGAGAAGCAGGGAGCTTGACGTGGGGCTTGATAGCAGGGCCCTGAGATCATGATCTGAACCAAAGGCAGGCACTTAACCCACTGACCCAACTGTGTGTTCCAAACCTTGTGTTTCTATTACCAAGTTGTTTGAGATTCCACACAATGATACATAGCTTAATATTTAAAATAATAAGATATCATGAAAACAACAAAAATATATTCAGATTTGTTTTTTTTTTAATTTCTTCATTTAATAAGTGATTTCCATTTTCCAGAAAATACCCTGAAACCATCTTAGCTAGCTGACACCTGAAACTTTGGACTTCTGTAACTAAAGAGCCTACTTACTCCACTATCCCATACCCAATAGGAAATACATAGCCCTTCCCAGGACTGTTGTGCCTTCTTGGGGACATGTTTTCTCATGACTTCTTATTACGTTTCCATATTCACACTATGCTCTTGACCACACTCCTGGATCTTATTCCTTCAGGCTTCCTCAAGTCTTTGTTCCATATCCTATTCCCATATTATGCCTAAACCTCAATCACAATTCAGGTTTTTGTAGTAGGATTTAACTGAATTTTGCATAATGTGGAGATGAATAATAAATTTCACATATTCCCCTTCTTAATAGAACTAGAACTTTCTTGGCAAGAGTTTCCTTCAGGGCTGATGTTTCTCCTCAGGCCCTAGCTTTTCCACATTATGAATCCTTTACCTTCTTCTGCATATCCAAGGATCTCAGAGTGTATTTTACTTTAAGGCGATTTAACTTTTCTTTTTTTCTATCTTCACCTATCTCAGGTATGCTCTGGGGTGTTCTTTATATAATTGAAATGGTCCATGAGAGTGTTACAATGTACAAAGACCTCACTTTCCCCTAAGAGTTCTTCATCCCCTTTAAAGGAGGACCGTTGCTTACATCCTACATAAAAAATGTTCTTATGTAGTTATAATTATGAGATACACTGCATTGAGTTGAGGTGAAATCTATGTAACACAAAATTATGGGGCATTTAGGACACTTACCATATTGTCTACTCATCATTTTTGTTTAGTTCCAAAACATTTTCATACTCCCAAAATAAAAGTCTTAAAAGTCTACTCATTAAGCAGCTGCTGTCTGTTATGGGTTGAAATGTATCACCCCCCCCCCCCCCCCCCCCCCCGCCAAAAAAAAGATACATTAAGGTTCTAAACCCCAGTACTTCAGAAGGCAGTCTTGTTTGGATAGAGGGTTGTTGCAGATGTGATTAGTTAAGCTGAGATGAGGTCTTCCTGGAGTAGAATGAGTGACTGATCCAATATGGCTAATGTTCTTTTAAGAAGACAACCATGAGAAGACCCACCCTGGAAGAATGCCTCGTGACAAAGGCAAGGCAGGAATTATGCTTCTGTGAGCCAGGAGCACCAAAGATCATGGGCACTCCAGCAGAAGCTAGGATGGATCAAAGAAGGATTCCCTTCAAGTTTCAGAAGGACCATGGCCCCCTTGACACCTTGATTTCAGACCTCTCATCTGGAGACCAGAGAGACAATGTGTTTTTATTGTTATTATTTTTAAGATTTTATGTATTTATTTGACAGAGAGAGTGACAGCAAGAGAGGGACCACAAGCAAGGGGAGTGAGAGGGAGAAGCAGGCTTCCTGACAAACAGGGAGCTCAATGCAGGGCCCGATCCCAGGACCCTGAGATCATGACCTGACCTGAAGGCAGACCGAACCACCGAGGCGCCCCAACAGTATATTTTTATTACATCTCCAAGTTTGTGGTTCTTTATTATGGCAGCCCTAAGAAACCGAGAACACGTGTTCCCTGCTGTCCTCAGCCCCTGGCTACTATCAGTCTGGTTTCTGTCTCTATGAATATACCTATTCTGAATATTTCGTGTAAAAGGAATCATGAAATCCATGGTCCATTTTGTCTGACTTCTTACCCTTAGCAAAACATTTTTGAGATCCATTCACATTCCAAGTGTGTTAGTATTTCATTTCTTTTTATGGATAATAATATTCCGTAGTATAAGTTTATCACAATGTTTATCCATTCATGCACTGAGGGATCTTTGGGTTGTCTCAACGTCTGGGCTATTGTGGATCGTTTTGCTGTGAATATTTGTGTTTAAGTTTTGAGGGTTGTTTGTTTTCTTTTTCAGTACCAATTTTCAATTATCTGGGACAAATACATAAGGGACAAATTACTGGGTCATATGGTAATTTCATGCTTATATTTCTGAGGACACATAGCATTTTTTGTAACTTTTTTCTGAACCTTATTTTAGAAACAGTCTTCACATTTCATTTCCATTCTCTTCATGAGTACAATTTTAGTAAATAGCCATAAAATAATAAGGTAACCAACCTTTACTGAATTTATACTCTATGCTGGATATACTAAGTATAAAACCAGAAGCCTTTCCAGCATCAATCTCATTTCATCATTACAATAGCTCAGCATACCAATCACCACTGTTCCCTCCCTTCAGATGAGAGTTTGAGGGTTAGAAAGTGTAAATAAACTGACTTAGGTTTCTCACCAATGCGGTGGCAGAACCAGGATTCAAAACGTTTGTGTTGAGCTCTAGGTCCAATGCTCTTGCCTACTGCACCATGTTCTAAATCCCCACCTTGTTGATACACCATGAGTTAAATTCCCTACTGATCTTGTTCCCAATGGTTTGTTATATCCTGTGTCCCTGCAGGAAGTAGACTTTTCTGGAACCTATTTTGCTGCCCTCTGTCTTTTGACCTCCAGATAGTGTATGATCCCTTCTTTGTTATCACATGCTTTGGACCAGTTCTAGTCAGTAGAATTTTTTATAACATGGAAAGGTTTTATAATTTTGTACTGTCAAACACAGAATCTTTTGGCCATATGGGACTACTGAGCAGTTGAAATATGGCTAAAGTTACTGAGAAATTAAATTTTTAATTTAATTTAATTTTAAATATTATCTGGCTAATAGCTAACGTACTGGACAATGTAGCTTTCAACTTTTCCCATCTTATTAAGACTCATTCGTCCTTGTAACCTTCCTCATGGTCCCAGCCTAGTTAAGTATGCATATTCCTAAAATAAAACTCACATATTTGTTTATGGATAGAAATTTCTTAGGTATCTCATCTTCAGTGTGGTGCCATAACCTGCAATCAAATAAAAAAATGTGTTGTTCTAAACAAATAATACTAGTATAAAATTTTTCATTACATTGTAAGGCTGTGTGTTTGCAACATTTGAACAAATAGATAAATTTGATGGATAACCTGAATAATAGATAGTCTAAGTTTCAGCGCCAGTTTTTCTAGCTCTCAGAAATCACTCTTCAATCCTTTGTTTTAAGCCTTATCTATAAGAACAGTTTGGTTTGGTACTTGGTTAGACATCCCCAATTTGAGTAGACTTTTTTCTTCATCTCCCCTAGAGTGATCATATGATGCATACCTTCAGTCTTCATCCTAAGGAACTCCTGTTCTCTAAATCTACGGTCTCTTGGGGACAACACAGACACTAAGCTAGGGCTCTCAGCTCTTGTTAATGGGACAGCTGTTTTCCGTACTCAATTCCTGTGCTGAGTAAAAGGAGACAAGCTTGTCTTGATCACACACTTTACTGAACATTGCAGGATAAAACAATTTCTTTGAAACATCTGAATCAATTAGGAAAAATGGTTTGTGTTTTATTTTGTTTACTCCCTTAAGCAAAAGCAAAAAATATGTTGCTTCTGCAATGTCAATGCCAGAAATATTCCATCTTACACATTTTAATTCTGTTAGGAGACATGTTCAGCCAAGGCTGTTAGGAGAGAATCTTTCATAAGGAGAATTAGGTAACAAAATATATAAATCTATTAAACAATCTCAGCTAATTCTGGAAGCGCAGGATAAAATATATTTAAAAAAAAAGTTTCTTCAGACAAAGGGAACATGGACAACTGGTCTCTCTTTCCCAAGAATGAATATTACATCAGATCTAGTATCTTCACAGCATTTTAGATTTTCAGGATAAAGTTGTAGCTAATGCTTTAAGATGGACTACATGTCAGTATCTAGTTAGAATAATTTCTACAAAAGAATTTTCTTTCATGGAACTATATATCCAAAATGTTTTAGAAACAGATTGATTTCTAGACTCCTTGCATTTTCAAAGAATTTTAGGAATTCACATTCTACAGACTTCATGAAATTCCTTTCTAAAAAAAATTTTTTTTAAGTTTTTATTTATTTGACACAGAAAGAGAGAGAGAGAGAGAGACGATGAGAGAGAGAATGGAAACAGGAGGAGTGGGAGAGGAAGAAGCAGGCTTGCCGAGCAAGGAGCCCCGATGTGGGGCTTGGTCCCTGGACCATGGGATCATGACCTGAACCAAAGGCAGATGCTTAACAACTGAACCACCCAGGCGCCCCATGAAGTTCCCTTAAACCCAAGTTTTAATATACAGAAATGGGCGGTTCGCAGATATTTTAGAGACGTTAGTATAAACTAGAGATGTGGAAACTCTATGCTATGGAATATTTACCAGAGAAGACAAAGTGAAACAATAAAGAACTCTCTTTGCTTCTATTCCTTTGTCCACCTAAGGGAAAAAAATGTAATATAAATAAATAACAATATAAAATTAAAATAATGCTGTAATATAAAATGTACTACAGCAACATAAACTGAAGCAAATAAAACCATCCTGGGTCTGAGTGTTAACACTGTAAACTAAAAGTCATAGCTATAGATCCTGTCATCAGTTTAAATTCTGTACCTGTGTGGGGCGCCTGGGTGCCTCAGTCAGTTAAGCGTCTGTCTTCAGCTCAGGTCAGGATCCAGAGTCCTGCGATCAAGCCCAGCATCGGACAACATGCTCAGCAGGGACTCTGCTTTTTCCTCTCCCTCTCCCCCTACCCTCTCTTGTTCTCTCTCTTTCCTACCTTTCAGAATAAATAAAGTATTTAAATAAATAAATAAATAAATAAATAAAGTACCTATAAGTTAATTTTTTTAATGATTCATTCAAGGAATTTCTCAGGAGGCAGGAAAGCATATCCATGGTAGACACATCCAATTCACAGCTTCAGTTTTATACATAGACAGGTGCCTGTAAAATGTCTTTTGAAGAACTTATAGACTGACCCCATAGTCTATAGTTATACCCATGCAAAATTCATAAAAATAAAGTTTGGGTTAATGAACGTCCTATGGAGGTTTTTTTACACATTACTTCCTTCTCATTGGTTAGTTTAATGCTGTGAAATAATCCTAAAACACACATCTCAGAAAGGTCCCAAGCAAGACTAGGCACAACAAGTGTGCCAAACCTCTTCTATCCACTGGATGTGGATGGTGAGTTGATTAACATGGTATCAATGTGAGAAATAAAAATTGGATCTTCACTGTGCCCTTTTGGTTACTATTTTAAAGGTAGGGAAGGCATAAGGGATGAATAATAGACCTAATGAGGAAACATTTCATTGGGTTTTTCATTATAGTAAAAACATCTCAGTGGAGAGATAAAATGCATTTACTAAATTTGCCAGAATGGAGATGTGATTGTTGGAACAGTTTAGGTACTTTATAATTCATTTTGCACTAATCTCTTTTTGGAAATCTGAGCACAAGGAAGAAAAGAAATACTTTCAAAATACAGTTGGAGGACACAGAAAATGGTCTTTATTTCCAGACATTTTGGATTATTAGTTTTATTCTGACAGTCCTTTTAAGCAAAGAAATGGAAGTATCAGCTATTGAAAGGAAATTAACTCCCAAATTGCAATTACAACATTAACTTTAGTTAGCATGTCAATAGGGAAAAATTATTTTCTAAATATTTGTCTTTGGATGTGCTTTTTTTACATCCAGCCAATTTAGCTCTTGCCTTCAAATGTGAAAGTGATGGATGGTTGTTTTTATCAAGGCTGAACAAGTCATGTGACTGAGCAGTCAATTTAAAAACACAGAAAATATATATACTCAGTCTGGAGTTGATTAGACTTTTTCGTTACCTGGTGCTGTTTGGTCACACAAAAATGTTTAGATTGTCTATAATGTTGCAGGTTTGCTGTCTGTAGCAACAAAGATACACTGGAAACCAAGCATTGTATGAAAAAGAGTATCACACCTACTTCTAGCTAAAAGGGTAATAGCTGTTGGGAATGGATAAACGACAAAGGAAAATTCTCCGTTATTATGAGTAACGCAGGTGAAGACACACTGAGGACCTAAACGAAACTCACTTGCCTGGATGGGTTCAGTAGTTAGGAGACCAGTAGTGGGTCCCCACTTGAGAACACAGAAATTCAGCTCTGCTCTCCAGACTTGGCCCTTCTCTTTTCAACCAACAACATATCAGCAATGCCACTGCGGAGGGTGACTGTTTTTGGTAAGGTGTTGTAGGAACCTGGAATGATGGGAAAACTCCCACTCCTGCTAGAATCTATTTCACAGCCTTTCTTTGTCAGGAAGCTGAGATTCAGCATGAGTGGAGTGATTTCAAAATGTTAGTGTTTCTTGGCTCCGCAAGATAAGTGCTGTAAAAATTGACTGCCCTTTAATCAAATACTGATGATACTTAGGTAAAATCTGCTGCTGCCTGAGAACATTCTTTCCTTTAAGCCAGCCAGTTCCAAAAGGGTATAGCTTGAGAAGCAGAGTAGCGTAGACACAAGAGATGGCATTTTGGCATACTCAGTCAAGAGATGGCTCCATGGAAATGAGAAAAATAGCAGAGTGATGAGCAGAGGCTAATTAGCTACAGAAGACAGGTACATCTTGTTGCTGCACAAAATCATCTTAGATAGTTTTGCTTCAGTCGTGATATTCTTGATCTCTCCTCCAGGTAACGTTGAGTTGGTGGCGTAGGCATACACTGACCTAACCAGCCTTGGGCAGGATAGTCAAATCCACGAGATGTATCTTCCACACATTCCCGCCACTTGTCTCTTTCCTATCCAGCTATCATCCATCTGCACATGGTTGTTATAATGCCCTTACATTTTCTCTCATGGCAGCTGACTCAGTTCTGTGCTCCAAAGTTAGCTTTCCTTTCCTCCATAGTACACCTCACTTGGTTCATTCTTCTGATCATTGCTAGGAGGACAAAATTGGTTTAATAAGCAAATTCTACATGGGTTTTGAATGCTACCTACTGCCTAATTCCTCAGTGATCTCATAGATGTTCATAATTTAAAATAGGTCCAGAGACAATTCAAATGATTCTTGCCTTTATCTTTTTGGAGCTTTCTGAATATGTCTGAATGATGGTAGGACTTTAGGGAAATAATTTTCAGATAGACTAAGGTTTATTGTTGTCTTTGATTTTTTTTTCCCCCCTATATTCAAGTCAAAGGAAATTGTAATGGCTCAATCTGTCTAAAGCAAAGGTTGTAAACAAACAAAACAAAACAAGAAAACAAACAAAAATACATTGATGCATATGCAGTTGTCCCCCTGCTCACATGTTTCCATGTCAGATGTCATGTATTCGTGTTAGCACCCATTCACCCTGAATTCAGATGATGTCTTAAGATCCTTCTTAAGTCAGCCTTTCAGGCAACCACTAATGGATTATCAGCAGCTGCCACTCCTATTGAAAGTGGAGTGTGGGGGCACCTGGGTGGCTCAGTGGGTTAAAGCCTCTGCCTTGGGCTCAGGTCGTGATCTCAGGGTCCTGGGATCGAGCTCTGCATCGGGCTCTCTGCTCAGCAGGGAGCCTGCTTCCTCCTCTCTCTCTGCCTGCCTCTCTGCCTACTTGTGATCTCCCTCTGTCAAATAAAAAAAAAAAAAAAAGAAAAGAAAAGAAAGTGGAGTGTGTGAGTGGGTATTGAGTTGGTATTTGAGTGGTTGAGGCAAAGAAAGATACCTCTATATGTCCACTCACTTTTTCCTTTAACAGAGACCAGATATGACAACCACCTGCTATATCAGCTCGAACATGGAGATACATTTAAGACTAAGCTAAATATATGGACATGATTTCAGTTTCAGGATACTGGTTCCACAGGGGAAGAGGATAGAGAGAATACTGATCCATGACTGAGGCAGAAAGCAATGTTATGAAATGGGCCTTTGAATGAATTGTTCACTTCTCCATCCTTAATCAACAGAATGGTGCTTAGTGTATTCATATACTTGATATATTAGCTCATGCCAGCTTTTCTTCAAATCCATATCATTTAAGACACCTATATTTACTCCTTAAGCTATCCAAAATAGAAATGCAGTTAACATACATGTTTTTTTTTTACATACTGCCAATTCATTATAATCTAAATTTTCAGTTGGTACCAGAAAATTTCAATTCTGGCCTCACTGTTTTTCACTTAAGATACTTAATCAAAAACAAAAACAAAAACAAAACAAAACACCCAAAAAATAATGTATAAGAATGTGAAATTGTTTTACTCCTATTAATTAAGCTATCATATTGGTGTTCCTGATTGATGGCTGATGAGGATGTCTATCCTTTTTTTTTTTTTTTTAAGATTTTATTTATTTATTTGAGAGAGATGGAAAGAGAGAGAGTGAGAGAGTAGGAGCAGGAGTGGAGAGGGGTAAAGGGGAGGGAGAAGCAGAGTCCCTGCTGAGCAGGAATCCTGATGCAGGACTGGATCCCAGGACCCTGACTTGACCCCAAGGACCCATGACTTGACCCCAAGGCAGTTGCTTAACCAACTGAGCCACCTAGGTGCCTTATCTTTTAATTTTTATCACAAATTATTTTTATTATTTTTCAGTCAAATAAGCCTTCCCTCCAGGTAGATCATATAAGCCTTAAAGTGTTAGAGCATACATGAAAAACAAAACAAAAGGAACTTAAAGGAAATCACATATATTGAATTTCTCTTTTAGGGCAAGATGCCAAACATCTCACTTAACTTTTATTTTAAACATTTCTGGAGTCACATGGTCTCAGTTTACTGATAAATAAATGATGGCTTAGAGAAGTTTTAAATTATATGTGCAAGGTCATGATCCAGTACATGAAGGGAGATGTTTCTAACTGAGATCCGACCTGACTTTCTCCACAGATCAATCAATAAAAACAGACCTTAGAATGCATAACTTCAACTCACCTTACATAATACATTTCATCAGGTTGTGTGATACGTAAGTACGATTATGGTATTTAAGTACCACTTAGAAAGAGGAAGTTTTCTTAGAGATTGTCATGGATAAAGTGAATTTCTCTCTCTCTTTTTTTTTTCTCAAGGTATTATTTATTTATTTGAGAGAGAGAGAGAGCCAGCAAGCCTGAGCAGGGCAGGGCAGTAGAAGAAGAAGAAGCAGACTTCTTGCTGAGCAGGTTGCCCAATTCAGGGCTTGATCCCAGGACCCTAAGGTCATGACCTGAGCTAAAGGCAGACACTTAACCCACTGAGCCACCAGTGCCCCGAATTCCGTTTTTGTATTTCTCTGTTTGCAGCAACTGTTAGCCAAAAACTGTGATGAAAAACTAAAATTCTAGTGGTAGATCTGGTTTTAGGATTGATTGGCTCAATTGTATCAAGATCAGAATTCTTTACGTCTGTCAAATCGGTTTTTCTTTGGATTGCCTTTCATACTCAGATTGGGAGCAAGATGTAGTGGAAAAGGAGGGCCATTTCTTTTCCTTTTTTGGTGAGCGGGATATGGAATGATCCCTAACAGATAATCCCACCTTGCCTCATCCAAGTTATGTCACATTTCTATTCTTCTGCCAGTCATTGAAATGGAAATTAGATTACTATGTTTGATTTAGAGCAAGCAATCAAAAATTAAACAAATAAATATTGCAGAATCAACCATACAGTTACAAAGACACAGCCATCTCCATGCCACATATAAATTTTGCAAGTACCATTTTCATCTGCAGACTGCTGGGCCATTCACTCATTGGGGAAAAAATAAAGTCATGAGCGTTAATGTGTCAAGTCTCCGTATTTATCTTGTGTTTTACAAATTTATGGGTCCAGAAATTTATTATGCTTTGCTCTGCTTATTCACTTTCACTCCTCATACTTCTAAACACTCAGTTGTCTTAGCTATCAAAAAAAGATTTAAAAAATGGTATTTAAAGTGAGGCATATGAAATTGCCAATATTTTACTATATTGAACTTTCAGATACAGCAATGTAAAATGGCTAATATGTGAACACCAACACTTAAGTGAGATAAACACTTGAGTGTGGTGCTTGGCAAACAACTCTTATGGAATGAAGGGTTTAAGAATTTTCATAGACTTAATTTGAATAGTTGCATGTAGCCTTACCAGTGGTAAGACAGGAGATTCAATTAAAGGTCAGAGGGTTACTAATTGATAGAAAAATTACAGTTAAGCCCAGAAAGAATCAAAATGTCAATTTATTAATTAACTTGGATATTTTAGAAAATTGTTGACAATAATGATGCTTAAGGTAAGGTAAAAATAAGGTGTTATTTGCAAATGTCAACGAGTTGGGAATAGAAGCCTGATAGCATAGGGAATAGAAGAATGATTCCAAGGAAGGGGATCTTAGAATCCCTAGGATGGGAGTTATTCCCAAGCAATTATCTGGAAGATAAAGTTGCTGAAAGCAAAGGACTAAGAGAAAGTCCAAACTTCCAAGAAAAAAAGAGCAGTAGTCCAGAAAGGCCAATTGGCCTTCTTAATGGGGATAAGTATAAGTAGTAGCCAGGCAATGTGGCTACTCTGTGATCGTGGGGTCACTTTGCCCCAAGGCAAGTAGTGCTCCAATCACTAGAATCTCCTGAAGTACATGCTAAACCCCATTGCCAGAAAAACAAAACACCACTGCCGGGTTCCACCCATAGAGTTGCAGATTCAGTTGGTCTGAATGGAGCCCAAGAATTTGGGTTTCCAAGAAATTCCCATTTTATTCCAATGTTTCTGGGTGAAAACTACTCTTTTACCATTTGGTTAGATTGTAGGGTAACAAGATCAAAATTTTTTGATGTGAACAAATCAGTGCATCAAGAGCTGAAGATAGTGGGGTTTTATTGCTATCTATAAAGACATTCTGCAGAATACGAGGAACAGTTGTTAAGACATAAGGATATCCATATTAGGATGCAGGAGACCGAAGGGACACGTGGTTGAACTAATCCCAAAACAGAGTTGCAGTGTTCAAAGTTCAGCATTGAAATCTGGCAACTGAGTTAATTGTATCTGATTTGTAGCATGCCCAAAGGCAAACAATGGTAACCGATAACAAAGTAGCTCAAGAATTGTAGTCTAACCACATAATAACCTTACATAGTGAAGCACAAGGCAAGGGTAGTGATTTGCAATGTAAGTCTGAACAAGTACAAGAGACGTGATGGCTACTCACTTGACGACAGCCTATGTCCAATGCCAAGCAAGGGAAATGGAGCAGGAACAGATGTGTGCCAGTAAGAGAAGATGTATATTTGTATCTTACCCTGTGTAAGCAAGAAATGAGAAGCTAGAGTGTAGCTGCCAGAGGACTGAGTCAATTGTCTACAACTATCTAGTATGGCTAAATCATAGTTTACTATGTACATGCGCTCTATTTAATAATCTTGATTGGCTTAGACCAGGAGACAACGTTTTCTCAGAACTTTATTATCCTCAGTGTTTTTACTGCCTCCCAGATTGTCTTAGTCGGCTCTTTCCTTGTGTTGCCATAACAAAATACCCCAGAATGGGTGGCATAAGCAACAAAACTTTATTTCTTATAGTTCTGGAGGCTCGCAGTCCAAGATGAAGTTGTTGGTAAGGTAGCTTTCATTCTGAGGTCTCTTCTTTTGGTTGTTGGTGGCTGCCATCTTGTTTTGTGCTAATAGGACTTCTTTGGTGTGAGTAGGGGAAGAGAGTAAGCTCTCTGGTGTCTGTCTTTATAAGGACACTAATCCTGTCAAATCAAGGAACCACATTTATGACCTCATTTAACCTTAATTATTTCCTTAGCGGCCCCATCTCTAGATACAACCACCCTTGGGGTTAAGGATTCAATATATGAACTTGGGGGCTTGGGGGGGACACAAATATCAGTTCATCACATAGACCATGGATAAACATAAGAAAAGTCTTATTACACAAAGACTGGGACTGAAACTAAAAGTGATATAAACTACCATAAATCCCATACATAATGGTTATCCTGATCTTGATTTAGAGATTAGGAATATTATTCTATCTCCTTCTGTTAAAATAGACAAACTTGCTTCAAAATTCAACTAGGAAACATTTAAAAAATTAGGAATAATATTTTAAACATATAAGGTGATATAGATATAATGAATATTTGCTTTAAACCTATGTTGATCATTAATCTATTTTATTATTATATTTTCTAAATTCAGATGACTCCCATACCTAATCATTGCAAACAGAACAAATTATCTGTCCCTATAAAAGTGGGAATGTTGTTTGGGGCCTTTTCTTAGCCATTAATTCTAATAAGGAGAAGAGAATTTGATTGACAAATGGCAAATAGAAGAGATGAAAAATTCTATTTGATTCCCAGAGCATGAATGTAAACAAAGTCACTAATATTAAGAAATCTCCCCAAAACATACCTGATTTTTTTTTCTTTTCCCTCACTCTTCTTTATTTATAAAGCCTTAATTTAAAGTGAGTTCTTTTCTAAAACTTTCTAATCTTTGGTTTTTAAGTCAAAACTTAGCTCAAAAGAAGAGAAATTTGATTCGACTTAAAAGAGAAATAGCAAATGATCAAAATTTATTTACCAGTTCAAGGAAATCAGAAACGATGATATATCACCAGATGTTAAATGGATTAGTGTTACCTCTAATGGTGTTTACTATTCTCAATTCAATGTTATTCACAATTTTTATGTTATTTAGATTTTCAACTATTTCATTTATTACAAAAATTCATTAGGCACAACTCTAAAATTGGCTTTTTATATTCCATTCCTTTCAAGGCGGATTTACAAGAATGCTGAAAAATTAGTTTTGTAGTTAAAGGAGGGGGAGTTGGAGTAGATTATACAATCAAAAGCCTGGTAGGAAAATAAAGAAATAGAAATAACGTTGGTAGGGCGAAGGCTGGTGGTTTGGGAGATGTACTGAGTAATAAATGGAAACACAATATCAGTGTGCACCTGTCTTTTGATATATATTTAAATGTTTTGCTTTTACAAGAGAGTTTGCTGTCTTAATACTATTGTGTTGATTACTGTCACTGTAATATAATCCCTAGGGTTTTATCACTTTCTGCACTTTAAATGTTGATAGAGGTGATATAGGTACATATATTTTAGGTTTTAGACACACTTTGGAAATTCAATTTAGTTTCTGTGTAAAGTGTTTTTATACTCCCCCCCAATCAGTTATTTTTATTCTTATTTTATGCTTATTACATAAAAATATCAAAATAGCTTTTGTGGATACCAGTGACTTATATAAATAGTAAGTTTTACCAATTTTAGATCACTTTCTAACTATTTTCAGCTTAAATATTAATTCATTTTTTAATTATTTCAAAATCTGTATCAAAATGTTGTATTTCAATGTCTCTCAATGTGCTAGAGATAGCTAGGCTCACTGAAGTTCTTGATGTAGGAGGTTAAAATAAAGAGAAGAAAAGTTTTTGTGATTATTACTTGTTGATGTTATTTCGCCCAAGCTCCTTGAAAGAAGACAATTGCCTTTTACTGGAATACGGACTATTGGTTTGGGAGAGAGAAAAATAAATCATAGTATATTTGTTTTAGGGTATCAGGATATTTCTCTATTTCTCAACTGTGTGAGATACCAGTCATGATTTTTTTTTCTAGATGTTTCAAACTTCTTGATTTGGGACTGAAATCATTTTTAAGAGAATTAGAAAACAGACCACTTCAACAGAATGTCTTCTTCTTCAACAGTGGACATATGCCCATGCTTCCCTTATTCTGCTTGGAAAGGCACTAACCCTGTAAGTTACTGCTTTAGTCTTCCATAGTTTTAGAGATCAGTTAACGAGAAGGATCCTTTCTACCTCCAGATAGTGAATAGCCATAAGAGAGTCAAGAATAATGAATACCCTTCTTGGGAAAATTGATTTCTTGCTGCCTCCTGAACAGTTCAATTCATCTTAAATCATGCCATGCCTTACTTCTAGGTCCAGTGATTTTTGAAATAGGTGATGAGTGAATATAGCAAATAATGTCTTACTCTGGAAGTTGGACACACAATAGAGAAACTTTAGTAGAAAGTATGAGGAAAACAGCAAAATTTAGAGGCAGTGCTGCCCTTGTGTGTTTGGCAAGGGTAACAAAAGAAAATGGTGAAAAATCACATTACATGCAAATAAAGCACAGTTGATTGGTCTCTCTTACTCATTTGCCATTTTCTAGGAATACATATATTGGGGGACAATTTAAGTTAACTTATAGTACCTCCTCATTCCTATTTCCTCCCTTAAAATCCTGAGAAAAGGTAGATCCCTTCTGATCATCAATGAAGGGATGATTGAATTAAGGAAGAAGCAGTTATTCTTTTGTAATACATACAACAGTTTATAAATGTAAATAACTTCTGGGAGTTTTCAAAGACATTATATTCTTTCGGGGCACTTGGGTGGCTCAGTGGGTTAAAGCTGCTGCCTTCAGCCCAGGTCATGATCTCAGGGTCCTGGGATCAAGCCCCGCATCGGGCTCTCTCCTCAGTGGGGAGCCTGTTTCCCCCTCTCTCTCTGCCTACTTGTGATCTCTCTCTCTATCTATCAAAGAAATAAATAAAATCTTTAAAAAAAAAAAAGACATTATATTCTTTCTGTATTTCCGGAGTCAAACATTTGAAATGTGAAATTCCAGAAACGATAAAACACAAAAATCCGTAAGTATTTGGATCAGTTACTGCTACTCATATGATTTCAATTGTGTATCTACCTTACATAAACAAACTTCTTGAACCAGTAGAGCAGGCCTTGTAGTAGTATAGCAAGTCTGGAAAAAGTAATACATGCTCATTGCCAAGTTAGCTTACATGAAGGGAAAAATGAGAACACTGGGAATGTTTGTCTTAGCAGAATCCAGGTGGTAACTACCTAGATGGATGAATAGATCAGATGCAATTTTGAATATACATTTTTCATGAGTTGAGTGGCTAGATCCCAGAAGGAAATATTCTGAGAGACAAAACATTTTCATTAGGGTTGAAAATATTGAGAAAATTAAAAATGCCAAGTAAATTTTCAACAGTTGTTTCAATTAGCCAAAGCCATCTGAAAACCCTTTTGAAAACAAGAAAATAAAAACATGTGAAAATACTTCTCTTTCCCAATTCCATTTTAGAAATCTAGAACTACCATCATTGAGAAAGATTTGAATGTCAAAGGAAGTAGAGGGTTTTTTTTTTCCCCTTTTTTTCAAGTTTTTATTTAAATTCTAGTTTGCTAACATATATGGTAAAATTGATTTCAGGTGTGGAAGTTAGTGATTCATGACTTAAATATAATACCCAGTGCTCATCACAACTACCCTCCTTAATCCCCATTATGCACTTAGCCCATCCCCCACCCAAGGAAGTAGACTTTCTAGTTCATTTGGAGCCCATAGAAAGGTGACATTGAAAATATGGGCAGGGATGTCTATCATTTAGTGCTCTTTTCACAATAAATCCTAAAAGCAGCCAGTGTTTGAGGTTATTTTGGCACTAGTAGGTGTATTTAATTAAATGTGTCATTTTCAATAGTATTGGTTTTTTTGTCTGTTTGTTTACAAGTCTAAAATACGTTCTTTCCAAAAGAGCATGTACATATGTACATGAGTGAGCATGTGTTTAACAATCATTGGTCAATTTCTCTGCTTAAATGTTAGGAATTTCAATAGTTACGATCATCTTCACAATATGCTAACTTGTTTGGTTATCAAATAGGTAAAATAATTTCTTTGACTTTGGCTATTACCTTTCCCATAATAATAAATAAAATTGCTGCATCTATGGTAGGAGTGGTTCCAACATGGCTTACACTAGATATAAAACATCAGTAGTATCTAAATAAGCATTCTAAAATTCCATGAACATCATAATATAGTAAGATTGACTTTGTATAACTATGGAAATAAAATTTGGGGCCCAAAATAAGTCTGTGAAATAACTGGCAGATTGGTCACCTAACGTTTGGTCATGCTTGCCTAGATTGATGAGCAGGCATCAAAACAAAGGACTATGAATTCCTAAGCATACAGGTGAACTGTATCAATTAAGTACAACTAAATGTATGGCTATTAAATAGAGGATCTCATTTTTTATAGTAAAAATATATATATAAATATAAACAAATCTACCTCAACTCATTTCTTTAAAATTTTAAATTTAACTTTTAGGAAATTGAAGTTAGAAAAATGAAAGGATTTATTCTGGGTCACACAGTTAGTGAGATGTCAAAATATGAAGCTATGGTTATCCTGTTAATATCGGGAAGTAGAGAGATAGAGATGACACGATAAAGATGATGTTTGGTGGATGGGATATTAACAAATAATGGCCACTTATGGAGACCCTTTGAATAGTTTATCTCATGTAATCCTTACAATCACCCTACAAGGTAGGTATTATTCTGCTTATCTTAGAATAGAGGAAGGTAAAGGTCAGAGAGAATAAATAATTTGCCCTAGGATATATGGCTGGTAAACATTGGAGCTGAGAGTCAATTTTTAGTCTGAATAAGAAGTCAATGATTTTGAAATATTTTCATTATCATTTTTTAACAATACACATTTCTACCCTGAGGGTTATTTTTATAAAAATAAGGTTTCCTAGGAATCAGAAATGGATTTCTATCATATTAGGAAAATTTGACCTACAAAGGAAAGTATGAAGCAGTACTTTTAAGAGTCTTTGGTGTTCTCCAAATAGTGCATAGAATCAATTCTAGAGCCTTCCTTTGATACATATTTTATTATTGACATATAATATAAGTTAAGAGCATTTGATATATCTAATAGCTTTCTGATGTGCTTTAGCTGTTCCCACATAATGAGACAGGACTTAGGGCAAATATAATTTGTACTATAAAAGTGGATCATCTGCTCTTTCATACAAAGCTCTCCTTTCATAGGTCATGAGATTGAATCCTCTTCCTCAGTGATGAAAACAGAATGGCATGGTTTCATTTACCCTCATGTAATGGAGACCTGCATTGTGGAGAAGGTTGACTGGGCCTTCTTGAGAGTGCAAATGTGTGTCATTAAAGAACTAACTAGCAAGTCATGTGACTCTGGGTCCCTAAGTGTTCTATTTTTGTGGCAACTCTTTCCTTTTAGATTGCTCCACTTTTTTCTTTTCTTTTTGAACATACAATGACTGGAATTAAATAGTAGAGACACACTTACCAATGTTGCAAATGAAATGCTATGAATATGAAATATGTTGGATGACAGATTTAAGATCCAAAAATATCTTTACCAAAGGGAGCAATGGACCGAATCTAACAAGATGAAATGTAGTAAGAATACACACTGGCAAACTTAACTGCCATTATATTTTTACTGCTTATTGCTGATATAAGGGAAAGCTATTGATGTTTTATGATTTAGTCTAGCCAACATACTAATATTTCTCTTATATTTTATAGTGAATTCTTCAGTATTTTCTAAATATATAACCATGTAATCTTCAAATACTTGTATTTTTATGTTTTTATATTTTATGCCTTTCTGTATCTATAGCTTTCATTTACATTTCATGTTTTATTTTGCATTTTCTGGAACTTCTAGGTTGATGGCTTGTTTTCTAATAAGTAGATTTATAAACTCAAGTGTTCTTTGTCCTTAGTAAGTTCTTTGTCTTTGTAAGGGCCATGTATGGCATTAAAGACAACATATATTCGGAGAGATAGTTTAGATATACATTGGTCAAAGAAGTCTAGATCATGTGCCAGTGACAGTCTGTGAACTTAACATCAAACCCTAAAGATATAAGCACAGAAATTGAATGTAGGTGTTTAGAAACTTTACAGCAATTTAATCAAACAATTTTGTCTTTTGAATCTAGTAATAAAACATCTAGTCTTTGACTTTGTGTATCTTTTTTCTTATTCATTTAGTTAATTCATTTTTATAATATTTTATATAAATGTCAGTCTGTAATAATGGGAAAATAAGTGGGCCTTGGTGGCTTGAGGAGCATTGTTATATCAGGGATAAGAATATAGAGATGGTGGTTGAGCTAAGTGAATTCTATGTTTATGTTTTCTTTAAACTTCTGTATTTTCTATATAGAACTATTCTTACTGAAAACTGTACTTTTACTGTTTTGAGATACCTTGTATCACATTCTGATCAAGTAACCAAAGTTTTGAGAATAGAATTAGAAAGTGTGTGTAGTTGTTCAAATTCCAGAATCCTAGGCTGTGTTACTTAGCCTTTTTTCTTGTTATTATTGGTGTCATTTTGTTTTGTGTTCCTTGCATGTGTTTTGTTGAGCCTCTTTCTCAGTCGAAAATCCAAATCCACAACATCCAAAATGGAATATCAACGTTAAGACAGAGCATATCGGTTGGCACAGCTGTGGCACTGTGGTTTACTAAATACCTGAATCCACTTGATTCTTATTTCCAGGAACCTTGTTCATTTGAATGATTTCCAGGGGATGTTACAGACTGGACAGGGGTGATAGCTTCATGTAGCAACCTGCTTCCGTTAAGCCATCTCAGAAACAAAGAAGCATATATTTAGTAATTTACTTTATTTTTTTTAATTCATGGCATATATGATAAATGGCATACATGTATGAGATATTTGCCAAGGATGGGCCCTACAATATACCTAATTTCCATTGTGCCAATTTTCACTCCTCCTCCTTCTTATCCACTCCAGGAAGTATACTAGAATTCAAGAGGATATAGAATATATTTCTTGTTAGATTAGTATTAAGTACATTATTTGCCTAGCTTTAGATCTTTATAATTTTATCCTAGATAATTTTAAAATATATATTTTATAATTTTGTCCTAGATTATTTTTCATCTTACACATTACTCTTATGGACAGTGTATCTCCATATTGCAGTTGTGATCTGCTTGGGATATGTAGAGCACATGTTTAGACACATGGACACACATATATCACAGTCTTCATTAAACACTATAAGGTAGACAATGATCTTAGAGTTTACTTAAACCAACTCCTGTATGTGACAGATGAAGATATCCAGTACATATCAGTAAAGATGAAATTGTTTCCATAGTCATTAATTCTGTAGTCCATGTAAAACAGCCTATGTCAGTTCTTAGCTTTCTTGGTTAGCAGTAGTCTCCCCACCTCTCTCTCATGTGCATGCACAAACACAAAACCATTCATACACATTTCAATAATTGTTTCTAGAAAGTCAGTATATACCCATTTATTTGGTTTAAATATTTTTTAAACATTATTATTTGAAAGACAAATAATCATTTAAAATCATTATATTTTGGGGGCACCTGGGTGGCTCAGTCAGTTTAGCTTCCCAATCTCGACTTTACCTCAGGCCATGATCTCAGGCCCCTGGATCAAGCCCTGTGGCTGGTTCCTGCTCAGCAGGGGGTCTGCTTCTCTCACTCTCTCTCTTCCTCCCTCTCCCTCCACTCCTCCCCCTGCTTGTGCTCTCTCTCTCAAATAAATAAACCTTTTAAAAATTTGTTATATTTTTGGAACTATAAAGGATATGTGCAGTTTATAACTTTGCTGATTAATATGGAAGCCAATGCTCATATGTGGCCATTGAGTGCCTGAAATGAGGCTGTCCAATTTGGGATATCCTGTAGGATAGATGTATTCCAGAACTCAAAGTTCTAATACAAAAAAATAAAATAAAATAAAATAATAAAAATAAATAAAATAGCTTAGTGATATTTTTTGTTGGTTTTTCTGTTGGCAATATTTTAGATAGTATTTCCTAAATAAAATACATTAAAAGTAATTTCACCTGTTTCTTATCAATATTACTACTAAAAAATTTAGAATTGTGTACACATCACCCTTTGTATTTTCATTAAGCAGCCCTGGCTTAGAACCTTCAATATATCTGTACATAATTCCCATTCTGCTAATAATGCCCAACAGAGACTTTATCTGAGAAGTCAAGTCAAAGAAAAATTCTGAGCCTGAGACTGGTAAATTTCCTTTACAGTGAATTTAGAAAGCATCAAGCCAAGATCTGCTATGCCTTTCTAAATATCATCTAATGTTATAACCACACCCATGAAGTGAGTTTTACACAGCTTTACTTGAAATAAAAAGGTCAATAGAATTTTAAAGATTAATGGTATATGTTAACATTTTATAAGGATACAAAATATGCCAAGGTCTATGAAGCCTTCACATACTTATGTTGAATTACATGCTATCACAATCATAGCCAAAATGTACTACCTCAAAATATGTTCGAAATAAGTGAATTCACATGATCTTAACATAAATAATTATAAATAGTTCCTTTTTTTCTGTGTGATAATTGTTCTATGTCCTATGTACTGCCTCTTCCTATGTCCTTTGGTAGTTATATTTAAATCAAATCTAATTTTTGTTTTGACATTTTCAATATTTTGGATAAAGCTTTAGCAATACTTTATAAATTAGAAATATACCCAATCAAAAAAATAGTTCTTCTTTCAATATGTTGTGCCAGAAGTAAAAGAAAGAAAGAAAGAAAGAAAGAAAGAAAGAAAGAAAGAAAGAAAGAAGGAAAGAAAGAAAGAAAGGATGAGGAAACAGAAGAACAAGGTTCCAACATTAGTTTTTACTAACATGCCTTCTGATTTATCAGAGTGGTCTTGATTGTTAACTGATATTGTAGTAGGTATCCTCAGGCTCCACCCAATTCTGTCCATGATTTTGGGATCCTAATTGTCGTTTTTCTTAATGAAACACAGTGGTTCTGTGTTCTTCTGATTTATGGTAGTAACTGGTAACTGTTGTATCTCCAGTGCCTGGCATATTAAGAAGTATTTTTAAATTTGTTTAGTTTTAATGCCCAAGCAGGAATACTACAGCAATTCTAGATACCAACCTGTTACTTTTGGTATTTGAAATTTATATTTTTATAATTTAAAATCTCTACTTATATACAGTTGACCCTTAAACAACATAAATTTGAATGGCATATGGGTCTACTACATTGGATTTTTTTTCAATAGAGTATAGTACTGTAAATGTATTTTCTCTTCTTCTTGATTTTCTTCATAACATTTTCTTTTCACCAGCTTAGTTTATTGTAAGAATATGGCATATAATACATGCATAACACAAAATATGTGTTAATCGACTACTTATGTTATCAGTAAGGCTTCTGGTCAATAGTGGGCTATCAATAGTTAAACTTCTGGGGAGTCAAAAGTTATACATGGATTTTTGACCGCACAGGAGTCAGTGTCCCTAACACCCATGTTGTCCAATGGTCAGTTGTTTTTATGACCATAGAATTTTTGTTATATACATTTTATAATTTTAATATCAAGTTCTACATTTTATTATAAATTTAAGGTTTAAAATAAAATTACATATTGTTATTTTATTCTAATGACAAAGAACTCTTTCAACCTGTGTGTCCTGGAGATGAGGGGCAGGAAGACAGTGGCACCAGATATGTCAGCTTGGGGAACTTTGGGTCTATTTCAAAACCTCATCTAATGCCTACTTGGTTAATAAGGGATTAGGTTATAATATAAATATTTGAATCTTTTTTTTTTAAGATTTTTATTTATTTATTTGACAGAGAGAGAGATCACAAGCAGGCAGAGAATCTTTTTCTGTTCTATTAGAGGATTATGAGTTTCAGGGCACCTGGGTGACTCAGTGGATTAAGCCTCTGCCTTCAGCTCAGGTTATGATCTCAGGGTCCTGAGATCGAGCCCCACATCGGGCTCTCTGCTCAGCAGGGAGCCTGCTTCCTCCTCTCTCTCTCTCTGCCTGCCTCTCTGACTCCTTGTGATCTGACAAATAAATAAAATTAAAAAATATATGAGATTCAGTTTTACCTTTTATGCATTTATCAGAAAGCAGAAATAATATATTTTTAAAAAGATTTATTTATTTTAGGGAGTGAGAGAGCATGGTGGGAGGGGCAGAGGGAGAGAGAGAGACACTCAAGCAGACTCCATCCTGAGCACAGACCCAGATGCATGGCTCCATCTCAGGGCCCTAAGATCACAACCTGATCTGAACCCAAGAGTCAGTTGCTTAACTGATTGTACCACCCAGGTGCCCCAGACAGCAGAAATAATAGTATAAATAAATATTCATTTTTACACTTAGATGTTATTACTTAGAATCCAAGAAAAAGTTGCTATGCATGAGATATAAGATTCCAGATGCAAGCTTGTTGAGTCATGCATTCCTCAGGTATGCTGCCCATTGCTTAGGATGGGGTATCTGACCTCTAGAGAGCCACAGACAAGAGAATCAGTATTTAAGTTTCCACAAACAGAGTGACTTGAAAATACCATTTGTGGCAGTATTGGTGATAGCAACAAGTTTCTTTTGATGCTTTAGTACAGACACCATAATCCATTTCTCAACAGCCACTTCACTGTACCCGATAAATTGACATCAACCATGATAACTTCATCCTCTTTGCCATAGACTGGTTCAGGGGTTTGGGGGTATTAGGGAAAGATATGTCCCATTCTTGGGACCCATGTGAATTTAGTCATGTCACTGAGAATAGTTAAATTGCTATTGATGACTAGCTTACAAAGCAAGATGAATCAGCCTTGTCTTATGCCATAGATGGGGGGGCTTAAACAACATAAGTTTATTTTCTCACAGTTATGGAGGCTAGAAGTCTAAAAGCAAGGTGCTGGCATTAGTGGTTTCTCCTGGGAGCTCTCTTCCTGATTTGCCAACAGCCGCCTTCTGTCTGTGTTCTTACTTGGCTGAGAATGAGCTGGAGTGACCTCTGTAATCTCTTCTTATTAGGACACTAATCTCATCTTGGGGTCTTGCCCCATGACTTTATCTAAAACTAGTCACCGCCCCCAAAGCCTTATTTCTAAATCCTTTCCTATTGACGGTTAGGGCTTCAATATATGAATTTTGAGGGAACATATTCAGTCCGTAGGATGCCTCATATTTTGTACATTAATATGAAGGGTGAAGGGATACTCTTGTATCACTCTGCTTCTGAGTATGAGTCCTTCATATATGCGTTATCATATCTCCCTTTTATTTTGTACCAATTTGATTTGTATTTTCTCTGTCTCCTCTCCTCTCTCCTTCCTCCCTCCCTCCCTTCCTTCCTTCCTTCCTTCCTTACCTTCTTCCTCTTTCTCAGTAAAATGCTTACTAATGAACTCAGTGTGTTCTCTCATTAACACTAGACGGCTACCATGCACAATTGGCCCTGGGCACTGACTCTTGATTCAGTGTGAGCAATTTCTCATCCAAGAAAACTTGGAACAGTGATAGGAGTAGGGAAATCTGCCCTTGGCAGGACTTCGGGTATCAGGGACAGTCAGGAGTTGATGGCTTTCACTGCAGCTTTGTTGGGCATCTAAAGCAAGTATGGGGACACAATGAGATACCAGCTGGTATCACATGTATTAACAGAGCAATGGAAGGTTGGGAAAAAGAAAAACTCTACCTAGCTGTCCCTAACATTTTTGACACATTATTTTCTATTCATCCACATTCAAATTCGTTACTGAATACATATACTTGTCTTTCCATGAAAAGCTACTTTCAGTCTAACAAAAGTATGTAGGCTATTTTCTCTCTTAATACTCCAGTCACATTGTAGTTCTAAATAGCCCGTTCTTGTTTTCATACCTTAAGACCCCTAAACATGCAATTTATTCTGCTGTTTGTCTTTCTGGCAAACACCTGTTCATCCCTTAGGGCCCTGCTCGAGGTCTTACTTCTGTCAAGTCTTCTTTGAGTTAGGCTTGACCCACACATTGCCAGAGGCAATAATAATTAATTTTCAGTGTTTTTAAGTCATATGCGGGTACCCCTTAAAAGCATCTTATTGTGCCTGTATTATTAGTTTATCTGTATGTCTAATTGTAATATGGAATGATATCTTGAGCATAGAGATGATGCCATTTTTGCTTTTTTAGAGCCCAGCACCTAGCACAGAGGTTAATAGATCTGGGGCTCAGTAACAATGTATGATTTTCAGTTATATGAAGAATGGTTAATGATTTGATGGCTACACCAAAGGCCAGAATGGACTTCTTTAAATTTATCTTTCTATAGATTACATCTGAATTTGGACAATATTGTTTCAAATGGCCTTAAGTCTTGGCAGAATGAATATTCTTTGGATTTTTTACACAATCTTCCAGAATGCTTGGTGTTAAATATCATCCAACAAAGTAATTTGAACAGCTTTTAGCTATATTCAGGAACAAATCTGCAGCAATAGTCTTTGAGTTACTGTATTGCCAACGAAATTACTAATATTTCTAAGCAACTCTGTAACCGTATGTTGCTCTGCAAAAGCATTTCAGAATGTTTCTGGTCTACAGTTCCAGGGGCTGCAAACCTTTCCATTTCTGAAACAAGAATAAGAATTGATACAGAGTTTCAATTTGCTTTATGGTTTTCTGTCCATACTATTTAAATATTGGTATGACTTGATGATCTGAAGGAGTTTTCAAAACTACCTCTTCATTTGTTTTTCCACCCTCAAATCATAGTGATGCCTAAGTATGTTCTGTGTGTTGTACTGCTTTTCATTTCATTTTCTGTTGAAACCAGTATTTCCATCAAAGCAGAATTCAGGTACCTTGTTTACGATGACATAATTATTTCAATAGAAACCAATTATGATGTAAACAGGGCTGAGACTTCAGGTAGGAGAATGAATGGCAGGAAGTATTGAATTCCAATCAAGACTTTTTGTGCATTATTATATTTAGAAACTGGATTGTGGCCAAAAAAATAAATAAATAAATAAAAACTGTATTGAGTAAAAAATGACTTACATGTTAGAAAATAAATAGTTTTAATAACTATTCTGGTATAGTTTTGTAAATATTGAGATTTATGGGGTAGGTAGTTTTGGTGGCAGATATTGTGGAGAATAGGAAGAATGGGGGCTTTGTCATCCTAAGACTTTCAGTAATATTTCACAAGTACAGTTTTAAGACCGATTGTCTAGTCTAAACCATTAATTTTACTGCTGAAGAAATGCAACCCTGGAGGGTATAGATAACTTGCTGTGGGCTACACAAGTAGGTAGTGGCAGAGCCAAAACAGGAACTAAGCTTTTTATGGATTTTTTTTCTATCAGCAATTTTCTAAGTTTAAAATATGGCAGCATTCATTTACATAATTTTTTTCCTTATCCAAATCATTTAATGCTAAAAACCTGAACATTTCCATTCAGCACAAAGCTGAAAAATGTAAATCTGAGATTAAAGCACAGCTCAAAATTTCACATTTTTAAAATATATATGAAAAATTTGTTCAATAACAGCAATGCATGATTCCATTAGCCTAGAGACTTTCGAATATTCTTCATGTTAGCAAACTCGAACGTATTCTTCATAGAAATTAGGAAAATAGTTGAGATAGTCTTTTGCATTATATAGCTGCATCATTGTAGTGAAGTTCACTTATTTTCACTCCATTAGGAAAAATAATTTAAATGGCTTAATTCTTCTGGTCAAATCAAGAAAATGATGCTATGTGTGTATGGATCCTATCCACAGTGGATCCTATTCTATCTACAGTGGATCCTATCTACAGTTACATAGCACATATTTGATCCTTTTTTTAAGAGGATGTGTGTTTGTATGTTTGTGTGTATATACACAAAATAAACATACACATGAAAATTTGTTCAAGCATAATTTGGACTATATGTAATTTTTGTCTTGGGCACTACTTTAGGAGCATTTATCAATTAAAGGATTGTGTGAATCTGATATATTGATGGACTTGTAAATTTTAGGGGTCTCTAAAAAGGGAATGTGATGCTTTTTATCTTTGATGAGCACCAGTACATCTTCCCTGGAAAAGGTCATGCCTCTTCATCAGAGAGGTGATCTGTCTCACCTTACTTATTTCTTCGTATACAGTACTTACTTTACTCATTTGATAATGAAATGTGAAAACCTATAGAGTATGTTCTCTGGAATTGGCATAATTAATAACGTGATATTTAATGACATGTATGCGCATGTGCACACACACACATATATGTCATTGTACCAAAGACAGAAAAAAGATGAAGAAGAAGAAGGAAGGGGAGGAGGAAGAGAAGGAGGAGAAGAAAGAAAAATCCAGGTAGTTAATATTTCCAGCCTAAAATGTCCTCAGATTATTTATCAGCATTCTTTATAGTATGAATTCTCCATTCTCTCTGGGGAACCATGCACTGGAATTTACATGTAGATTTGTATTTTTAACTGTATTATGCAGATCCTACTAGTAGTAGGTTCTAGTTAACCTTAAAGAATCCATGTATGTCTATCTAGAAGATGATTACAAAGATTTTTGTCTTTGCTTCTGGCTTCAGGCTCAAGAAGAACTTTCCATTTTCCTCTTTACTCTTTTGCATATATATACACCTTGTCTGAATTTCACAGGTATGTATAATAATGGACAACAGTCACTGCCTGGGACCTCTGAACATGTCACTCCCTTTTCAGCAAAGGCCTTTGGCCTCCTTAGAAACATAAATTAGTACAGGCCCACTGTTTTGCAATCCAAGATGAAAAAAAATGCATTCATTAGCCTAGAATGGATTAATTCTAATGGGTTCAGCAACTAGTCTCCCAGACATGCTTAATTGAACATTCAAATTCCTGCAGCGTGTAAACACTTGTATTATACTGGAACTGGGTTTTTGTGGGGCTTCAGTAAGTCCATGCTTTTAAGATATTGCTTTTTTAAAAAAAAATTTTTAAGATTCTATTTATTTATTTGACAGACAGAGATCACAAGTAGGCAGAGAGGGAAAGAGGAGGAAGCAGGCTCCCTGCTGAGCAGAGAGCCCAATGTGGGGCTCAACCCCAGGACCCTGAGATCATGACGGGAGCTGAAGGCAGAGGGTTTAACCCACTGAGCTACCCAGGCCCCCCTTAAGATATTGTTTTTAAGTCAATCAAGAGATGTTGACTTTAATGCATACATTATTACAGATTGTGTTCCTACTGAGCTATCTCTGAATGATTAAACTATCTAAAGACATACATAAACTTTTACTAAAATACAGCTTTAAAGAGAGTACCAATCTTCACATCTCATGAAAGATTTTGTTTCTGCCATAGTTTTTCTGTGTGTGTGCGTGTGTGTGTGTGTGTGTGTTTAAGATTTTATTTATTTGGCAGAGAAAGAGAGAGCACAAGCGAGGGGAACAGCAGGCTTAGGGAGTGGAAGAAACCGGTTCCCCACTGAACCAGTAGTCTGATGCAGGGCTCGATTCCAGGACCCTAGGACCATGACCTGAGCCTAAGGCAGACACTTAACCAACTGAGCCATCTAGGCGCCCCACGGTCTTTTGTTTTTAGTAAAGGAAGATTAAACCTTCTTGAGACTCTTGTTCTCTGTCCATACAGTGATATTTTAGCTAATGGGTTGAAATCCTCCAAGTTCAAATGTCCGCCTAAAAGTCTATGAGAATATATGGGAATATTTAAAATATAGGACAATTCGAGTTGTCATGTCTCTGTTCTTCCAGTTGGTATGAAAGGCAGTCCAGAGGCTAATAATCATCTCAAATATAGAAACCACTGGAAATAAGCTTGATGTGGGACGTTCCAGTCTTTTTAATGTCTCATTTCAGCTGGTCCGTTCAATACCATTGGACTTGTTTACCATTTGACTGATATATTTTAGATGTTTTAAAAGTAAAAGACCTGATTTTTCTATGTGGGTGTGAGTGATATTTTGCAATTTTTAAAAGAGGGGGCATCTGGCACATAGCCTTGGGCAGAATCTCTCTCATTGCAACTTTGTGCTTCTGCCTATTATCCTCCTGCTTCAAAAGTAACGGCAGCTCATCAGAACTCTATTCACAGTAATTGGTGAAATCTTTCTGGAATCCTTCAGGCTGTATAAATGTCAAATGTTTCTGTTATTGCCATTATTAATGGGGCTTTGGGTAGAGAGGGAGGAGAAAGGAATAGCTTGACTGTATTAACATGCATTGACTACATATTGACTGCAAAGAAGAATTGTATCTGTAAGAAGAAAGTTCAGTTTCCATGATTTAGCAAGCCCCTGAGAGATAGCAATCTGGCTAAATAGCAAGGAATGATTGACTCTTTAACAAGCAGTTCGTTCTACCTGGGAGGGAAAATCACTCTCCCCTTTATCAATCTGGTCCTGGTTTTGTGCCTGTGGATACTGCAAGTAAGGGAATGCCATACAGATAGAAGTCTTCATAAACCCAGCAATTTTCTTATTTTATTCTCCTGTACCCACTGAATATATGTGAGGCCCAAATAATTTAAAAAAAAAAAAAAAGGAGAAACATGAAGTGAAAGAAAAAAAAATGTGCTGTTTTAAATTTTTAAATTCTTTTTCTTGTAAATGTACACACCAGAACAAACAAACAAAACAAAGATTCCTTCCAGAAATCTTTTCGCTTTTCCTGGCTCCTTGGCCTCCATTCACAGGTGTCAGTGCTGAGTGGACTCTGGCAGACTCTATCACAGGGACAAGATGTGTCTTGTGTCAGGAGGGAAAGGAAATACTCTTCTTTAAAAGAAATAGAGGTGGGGATGCCTGGGTGGCTCAGAGGGTTAAGCCTCTGCCTTCGGCTCAGGTCATGATCTCAGGGTCCTGGGATTGAGTCCCGTATCGGGTTCTCTGCTCAGCGGGGAGCCTGCTTCCCCACCCCCTTTTTCTGCCTGCCTCTCTGCCTACTTGTGATCTCTCTATGTGTCAAATAAATAAATAAATAAAATCTTTAAAAAAAAAAATAGAGGTGGGAAAAATGAAGGCCAGGTGAAAGCCATCTACGTGTGGTGACATACACTTCAGCTTTTGTGCACCTGAGGATGAGTGTGCATTACACCGAATAGCACTAAATATTATTAATTTTAAAGATTTATTTATTTGGGAGAGAGAGCAAGCATGTGTGTTCTCATGCCTGGGAGCCGGTGGGGGAGGGGAGGAACAGAGGTAGAGGGAAAGGGACACTTGAGCAGGTGCTGTACTCAGCGCAGGGCCCGAGGCAGGCCTGATCCCAGGACCCCAAGATCATAACCTGAGTTGAAATCAAGAGTCTGTCACTCAATCAGCTGAACCACTCAGGCGCCCCATGAATAGCACTAATTATTTAAAGTGACTTTTACCTTATTATTATGGCCAGTGAATGATTGAGTTCTTGTTGTGAATGCCAAGTTGTTTCAGATAGGAGAGAGTGAGTTTAGATGTCCGCCTGAGATGGCAGAATGTAATTTGTCAGGGAGAAGGGAAATGGGCATATATTAATCATCCATATCTTGGTGAGTTGAAATAGAGACAGGCATTTTTTTTTTTTCTTTCTGAGTGATATTTCCATTTATTTATTTTCCCGTTTGGCTAAGCACAGACTGTGTGGGTAATTCTAAAGAAACTGAGTCTGGGCAGTCTCCTTTAAGAGATGAAGAGATAGAGGATCCTTTTTTTGATTGCAAATGAGTCATCTATATCTTGGTGGCTTGACATAGTAAAAGCCATTGTTTTAATAAAGGGAGGTCTTAATCTGAGTGTTCTAAGAAACTATTGGGCAAATGAAGAATTTAGTTAACTTCTTTAGGTCTCATTTTCTCTGTATATCAAAAAGAAATTTTAAGTCGAGCTCAGAATTTGTATTAAGAGTAAGTGATCTGGGAGCTCCTGGGTGGCTCAGTGGGTTAAGCCTCTGCCTTCGGCTCGGGTCATGATCTCGGGGTCCTGGGATAGAGCCCCGCATTGGGCTCTCTGCTCGGCGGGGAGCCTGCTCCCCACCCCCCGCCTGCCTCTCTGCCTACTTGTAATTTCTCTCTCTGTCAAATAAATAAATAAAATCTTAGAAAACAAAAGAGTAAGTGATCTGGACATTATATGTTAATAAAAATATTTAAAAAAATTTTAAAAAAGAGTTAAGTGATGTGGTGTATGTGGAAGAACCTATAGAAGTCCTAGAAGTTACCAGATAAATATCAGTTTTTCTTTCTCACAACCTGAAATGCCATTATCTTCTCTGTAATAGCCCCTTGAAAACAGAGACCAACTCACCGTAAAAGAGCAGTGACCTGATCAAGCAGTGGGGCAGTAAGTGATGGCAACATTTATATTAGTACCTATGTTGTGGGAACCTTACTAGTTCTCTGTGGCCCAGCATACGATACTATGGGCGACTGAGTGGATAGTGTTAACAAGAAATAGTGAATTCAATTCAAATTCTGACTGGGAGCAGTAGACTCTGGGTCTTCACCCATGGAGACATGTCGACATTTCTAATAATGTAATATTTTGACTGGCAGTCCCGTTTAGAAATATGTATTAGATATTTCGATTAAGAAGACTATTAGCATGATGAATGATGCCTCAAACATTCATGAATTTAGATGAGTACTAATAGAATAGTTAGAAAAACAAAACTTGGTTGGAGTGAATATTTCAATGTGGAGACTTTTAGTAGTGAAAAGATGAATCCAGAGATTTGGGATGATAGATTTTTGCAAGCTGCCTTATCTTGCTGCCTATTTTACATGTGAAACAAAGTCTGTTTGGGAAGTAATCAGGGGAACTTTCTACTTTAATTTTCAATTTTCATTCTTAATTTCATTAGTCTTCATTTTACTCTGTTTTTAATTTTTAATTTTATATAAACCATGCATTTTTAACAGCTTTATTGAAATATAATGCCATAAATTTCATAAATTGGAAATGTACAGGATTGTGATTTTAAATAAAATTATAGAGCTATAAAACAATTACCAAATTCTAGTTTTAATATATATCTGTTATCCCTCCCTAAGTTTCCCATATGCCTTTTGCATTTATTCTCCACTCCCACCATCAACCCTGGGCAAACACAGATCTGTGCTACGTCTATAGACTTGACTTTTCTGTGCATTTCACTATTAATAGATTCATACACTATGTAGTCTTTTGCATCCAGTTTTCTTTTACTTTTACTGTAATATTTTTGAAATCCATCTCTGTTGTGGTACACTATCAGTGGTTCATTCCATTCTGTTGTTCCATGGTTTTTCATTTATGGCTATACCACATTTTGTTCATCAGTTTTGCAGGAGATAGGCTTTGGATTGTTTTTAGTTTTGGCTATTTTCAATGCTGCGGCTGTGACTTTGGGATAACTTTTTTTGTATGAACACATGTTTTCATTTCTTTTGGATGGATCCTTAAGAGTGGAATTGCGGGTCACATATTCGGTTTATATTTAACACTGTAAGTTGTGGACTATTTTGTAAGGTGTCTTTACCATCTGCATTCATTTCAGCATTGCATGAGGATTCCAGTTTCTCCATATCCTTATCAACACTTGCTATTATCTGTTTTTTTTTGTTAGGAGGTATGCTGTGATATTTTCTGTGGCTTTAATTCCTAGTTCCCTAATGACTAAGTATGTTGAGAATCTTTTTAAAATTTGCCTATTAGCTTTTGATATATCTTCTTTAGTAAAATGTGTATTCAACCCCTTTGCCAATTTTTAAATTGTTCATTTTCTTATTATTGAGTTATACCTTTTTTATTCAAATTCCTTATCAGACATGTAATTATGAAAATATATATCCCACTATCTTGCTTGTCTTTTTGTTTTCTGACTGGTCTCTTTTGAATGACAAGTTTAACTCTTTTAGAAAATTAAAACCTGCTTTCTAATCTAGTATGTAGCCTATTGATTCAGATCTGTCTTTAATAATAATAATTACAATAGATTTTTAAGTTATCATTCCAAACATGAAATCTCAATATAAAATAATAGAATAAAAAAGGAAAGAGTCTAGAATATTAGTCCCAGAAAAGTTAACTTAAAAAATGTCTTTGTATTTTTTAGAGTTAATCCTTTGTGTTTTTTTTTTCCCTGTCATAGAACTTGAACGAGAATAAGAGGAAGGAGTTAAGCTAATTCTTAATAATGGCAATAATAATGATAATAGTGCTTAATGTTATTAAGCATCTGACAGTTAAAAAAAAACTGTTACATAGCTGAACTTGATTTAATCAGTAATTTTGTATAGCAAGATAGAATATACCAAGTAAGATTTGTTGAGTACCTACTAACACACTGAGTCAAGCATTTTGTACGTAAGGGTGGAAAGAAAACACTTCGCATCCAGGACCTCTAATTTTTGGGGAGAATAGAACGGTAAGTCATAGCTCAGTGAATTAAATGCCATGAGAGAGGTTTTCGTAGATGTTATGGAAATAACACAGGGGGTCATCCTAACCTTAAACAAGGTACCAAGATATAACCCACCCAGGGAAGATGGATGAAAAAGGTGAACTAATGAGAAAAGTAATATCTATTTTGCATTTCCTGTAAGTTAGTCATTGATAAGGTACTTTATGTAGATATTTCCATAGTCTTAAGGAAAGCAAACAACAAAATCCTGAGGCCCATGTGGCATAATTAACTTGGCTGAGTTCCTGACATGAGCACATGTGTGTACAAAGATTTGCAGACAATATACACTATGTTATTAGAAGGGCATGGAAGTAAAGACTAGAGCCAATTATAAGGATGTTATGAATATTGTTATAATAAAGGTAAGGAAAGTTTAAGGCCTGACTTAAGACACTAGCTGGGGGAATAGAGAGAGGGATATGGTTCTAAGTATTTTAGAGCAAGCATTAGCAAAAGTTGGAGAGTTAGACTGAGTTTGCAATATAAGATAAAGATAAGAGTCAATAAGAATTCTCAGATTTCTGACTTGGACAAATTAATGAATGATGCTGTCATCCACTAAGCAAAAGAGTATAGGAGAAGGAGCAGAATTTGGTGGACATGAATGAATGATATCAGGGGCCAGGGGCCAGAAACTAGAGCTCCTCAACAAAACACTAAAGGTCTTACTAAACTATGCAATCCTTGCATCAAAGTGTGCTTCTACGAAGATGAATAGATTGAGTCCTGCTAAAATAACCCTGCAGACACAAGGCATCATATCTATCAGTCTTTGAGATCCAGATATCCTCATGAGTTGGAAGGATCTAAAAAATCATTCTCAGCTTTCCTTAGATTAAAGAACCAGTCATTGGAGAATCATGGTCTCAGAAAGTCTTTTTTCCTCCCCCCTTCTTTCATTAGTGCAAAAAAGAGTAATTGAGGAGAGGGATATTTCAGATAGCTGCCACCTGGATTTCCCTTCAGTTAGATAAATATTGTGTCAGTTTTCAGCCTAGTATAGACACACTGGCAGGCAAGTATTCTGAATGAGGCAGAAACTTGATCAGGTTGGCTATTCTAGCTCTTGATCGTCATTTATTATACCACTACAATTTATCTTAGAACAGAGACAGCTGTCATTATGCTAGTCTTGGATTAAGCTAATGGTTGAAGACAAAGCTCAGAAGTAAAAAGAAACAGTAGTCTATCAGGTTCTGCATTTTTGTCCACCCAGTATTCCCTGCCTTTTTAAAATAGATGTTATCATGAAGGAACCACAAATATTCTACCTACTTGTGGAGAAACATTTAAAGGTCTTCACAATCACCTCTGGATATAATGTATTTTGCAGTAAGTTTGCTGATGAAAAAATGTCAGATTGCCCTATGGAAACTAGTTCTGATGGACTTCATAACTAAATCATTTCAAAGTTGTGTCCTAACCCCAGAAATCTCCCAGGTTTTGGCAATTAAATGGTCTTCTAGAACTTACCTTAACAATGAAAATTTCACATCACTAGAAAATTGTCCATAAACCCTTTTCTATCCATGAGTCTGATGCTAATAGTGATGACTCTGCATATGAATGTGGCTGAAAAACAGTAACAATTTTATTAGCATGTGCATTATAAATGAATCAGGATGTGGATCAAGTGGCTACCATTTTGAACTCTTGACTTGCATGCAACTAACATGCCCCTCTCTATATAAGAAAAATAAAGGCTAAAATTTCAGAGTAGTGTCTATACAGCCTCCTGATATCCAGTGTGGCTCTGTGACAAGATAGGACATCTGGTTTTGGTTTTCACATTTGCTCTGGGGTAACTTCTGCTGTGTTTGCTGCTCTCTGACCTCAACGAAAAGCTGGGAGTAAAATCCAGGCAATCTGTTGGCACACAGATGCAGAGTGATTGTAATATTCTTGCTTTTACATTCTGGTTTATCCCGGTTGCCTCTAGTGGCCCAGAGATAAAGACCTGCCATCTTCATCCCCCAAAGAAGCAGATGATAGTCAATATGTGTAAATCTTTTAAAGTGACAGCAAGCCTCAACTTTGATCTCTTTGAGCTTTACTTCCTGCTTCACCAGATGGGCCCAAGTCTCTCATCTAGTCCAAGTAGGCTATTCCTTTCTCTTTGTAACAGGAGGTCAAAAAAAATCTTCTTAGAATTTTATTTTCACTGTTACACACTTTATGAAAATGCATTACGTAATTTTGACTACTTGTGTAGAAAGCAGCTCTATTCTAATAAGGAAGATATTTAGTTATTAGTTTCACTGCTAGGAAGTAAAAATGTAGGTCATTTCTCTATTAGAACATACATAATCAAATAGCACTGATAAAAGTTTTGCCTTTATAATAAGCTCTTTTTCTTGATGTTTATCTGACAACCAGTTGGACTAGAGTTAAAGAGGAAGGTGCAGGTCAACCCGTGCACTGAGCTGATGGCATCCCCACAGAAATTGACAGAACAGTAGCAACAGGAGTCAATTCTAATGAGATTGTCATTGCTTGGGAAGGACATGGGCTATAAATGATCAGCTCTGGGAAGAAGAGGCAAAAAGGAAGCTACAGAGAATTATGGGTGGCAGAATATGCCCCCCACACCCCATAGAGAGCCATCAGGGCTCTTCTAGATCTTTGACCCCAAAAGATAATCAGAAATAAGCATATATCAAGAATGACTAGGGAAACAGGGTCAGAGAGAAGGGTATGCAGTGTAATATAAGAAAAGAAATTGTGCTATGGATTCCAAAGTTCACTGGGGTGACCTGAGCAGTTAGATCACATCCTGACATGGTATCCTAACCATGCAAGTTGACCAATCTTTATATGAGATGATGAACTTTGGGATCTTGAGAAAATGCTTTGAGAAATTTTATGGCATTTTTAAATTCAAATGATCTATTTCAAGAGGTTTGCATGAAAAAAAAATGCAGTGTGTGTTTAAGGAGGATATAATATGATGTGCTGTATTAAATGTATATTATATATAATGCATATGTCCTTCCTGCCTTTCCAGAATTTATGGGTGGCTTCTACACATTCTGTTTTCTTTCTTGCTTCATTTCCTTCTCTTTTTTTTAAAGATTTTTTAAATTTGTTTTTGTTTTTAATTTTTTTTTATTTGACAGGCAGAGATCACAAGTAGGCAGAGAGGTGGGCAGAGAGAGAGTGAGGTGGAAGCAGGCTCCCTGCCGAGCAGAGAACCCGATGAGGGGCTCCATCCCAGGACCCTGGGATCATGACCTGAGCCAAAGGCAGAGGCTTTAACCCACTGAGCCACCCAGACGCCTCCCTTCTCTTTTTTTCAACCCAAACATTTTGCAGAGAATAAGTTCCCCATATGTGTTGCAAACAAATAGGTAATTGAAAACTTCTCTTGCTCTTTGGTACCTTAGTCTTTGAATGTCCTAGTTTTGGCTATTGTAGTTTCCCATTATACACAGAACCTGCTTTTATGACGAATGAAAATTAAATTGTGTGCTGGGATATTTGCCATTGGAGTCTTATTCTTCCTATAGAATAAGAAGCTATACATTTTTGTGACTTAGATCATAGAATAAAGATATTTATTTTCTTTCCCCATCTGGATGCTCTGGAACCAGCTTTTTAAAATGTTAAATTACTTGATATGATTTTTTATTATGATAGTCACCATACAGTGCATCATTAGTTTTTGATGTAATGTTCTATTATTCATTGTTTGCATATAACATCCAGTGCTCCATGTAGTCCATACCCTCCTTAATACCCCTCACTGGGCTAACCCATCCCCCACTGGCCTCCCTACCCAAATCCTCAGTTTTTTTAAAGCACTAAAAATCTCACAACACTTTAAGATAGAGAACCAAATGCAATGGTTATGTTGAAAATGGAGTTTCTTTGCTGAAGTCTCACTCATAAGATATTATAATCATTATTTTACTATGATTACTAATTTTACAGCTGCTACTTATTAAGCACTCAACTATTAATATTTTCAAAAAATATATGTAACTATTTCCATTCTATAAATGAAAAGCTCTTTAATAAGAGAGTTTAAGTCAGAGTCCTAACTCACATAACTAGTAAAGTTTGTGAATCCTGAGAAGAAATATGTTTATATGTGATTTAAAAGCCCACGCATTTTCCACTACATTCTATTGCTACAAATTAGAATTAATAATGGCAGTGAGCATCTTTTCCACTACATTTGACATTTATTGAATTTAATAACCTTTGGGAAATCATAACATAAGCTAACAAAAAATACAAACAATTATGTATTAAACCAGGCAAAACTTAAAATGCAATAGTAAGAGAAAGGATGGTAAGTAAAATAAGAGAGAAAAGGTATATGGAGGTTGGAATTAAATGAGGCCTCATTAATAATTATTGTTGCATTCTGAAGGGGCCATAGCTTTTACACTGGCTTCTGTATATTTGATCTCCTTGGTGTCCTAGAAAAGTGGTCATTGTCCTCCCCATCTTACACACAAGGACATAGAACCCAAGGGTGAAACCCAGTATGGCCATTGATATATTATTATTGTTATTATTATTAAGATTTTATTTATTCATTCATCAAAGAGAGCACAAGCAGGGGGAGTGGCAGGCAGAGGGAGAAGCAGTCTTCTTGCTGAGTAAAGAACCCGATGTGGGACTCGATCCTAGAACCCTGGGATTATGACCTAAGCCAAAGGCCACTTAACCAACTGAGCTGCCCAGGCATCCCATCATTGATATATTAATTCAAAACATATTTGATAGCTTCCAGATGATAAGGCACTATACTAGGCTCTGAGGAAATGCCTGTCTCTAGGATAATCAAGGTTCCTGCCCTCAAGAAACTTACATTCTTGTAAGAGAGGACAGTTCAACAGTTTTTGAATATAATGAGCATGACCACTTGAAAAATAAGGATATGTGAAAGGATATAGGGAAATCATTTAGGCAGCTATGGTGGCAATCCAAACAAACCATGATGGTGACTTGGAACTGGTAACTTAGGGTTGCAGTGGAATTGAAGAGAGTTGGGTGGTATATTTTTGGAAACATAACAAAAAGACATGTTGATTGATAGGGGGTGGGGATGAGGGAAGTGGGAGAATGAAGAATTAATTGTAAGTGTTTGGTGTAAGACACCAGATAGGCATTGGAGCCATTTACTGAGACGAAGAAGACAAGGGAAACAGCGGGTTGCAGAAATGAAACTTGAGAACCAGGAATTCTATTGGGATGTACTTATTTTGAAATGCTTATTAGATATCCAATGGAAAATGCTATGTTTAATAAATGAGTCTAAGCTCACTAGAGAGATCAGGGCTGGAGATAGAAATTTGGGAGTCACATTAGCACATAGATATTATTTAAAACTATGGGACAAATGAGATCATCTTGGGAGAGAGTGTGGATACAGAACTGATGAAGACCCAGCACCAACAGTGGATTGCTCCCACATTCATAGCTCAAAGAGAGAAGGAGCGAACAAAGGAGACTGCAAGATTGCTGTTGAAAAAGATGGGAAATCCATACTGACAAAGCTAAGAAAAGAAAGTCTACAAAGAGAGTATTTACCTACGTGAATTGCCGTCAAAAGGTCAAAGAAGATGAGGCAGATAAGTGAACATTGGATTAGCCCACACAAAGGTCACTGGCAATCTGGACACCTGTGATTGTAGTGGACTAGTTGAAATGCAAATCAGCCCTGAGTCTGATAGGGAATAAAGAGGAGGTAAGAAAATGGAAGTGATGAATAGGGACAAAATTTTCAGAGGTTTGTTGTGAAGGGAATTAAATAGATGGAACAGTAGCTGGAAAGGATATGGGTTGAAGGACGAGTTGTTTCAATCTTTGTTGTGAGAAGTCTTATGACTTCAAACCATTACTTGTGTTTTAATCTCTTACAATCCTGAAGGTCATAAAAGTTTGCAAAAAAAAAAAAAAAAAGGAAGGAAAAGTGTGGCCTTCCTATGTTAGGGTGAATATATTCCTATGTTAGTTGAGAACATATCTCAACAAATTGCAGAATGGCCGCCATTCTGGTGCCACACATTTTGTAAGATGACATGCCAGAACCTAGGGATAGGGAGGTGAATGCATTAATTTATTCAAAATGTAAAGTTTTGCTATATATCAGTTTAACTATATATCAGTTACTATCCTAGGTGCTGGAGTCTAAATAGTAAAATAAACAAGCAGAAAATGCTCCTTTCTTCATGGTGCTATTATTTTAATGGGGAAGAGGGACACATATAGTAAATTAACTGAATGAAATAATTTATAGCAAAGACTCTGATATGAAGAAAAATACAGCAAGTAAGGGATGTAAGTAGGACTGAAGGGTGGCGAGATATAATAAAAGTCTTAAGAGGTATAAACAAGAAAGCTGCAGTAAGGAAATGACATCTGAACAGAAACATGAATGACAAACAGTACAGAGAAATAAAGATAACTATGTGAAAATTGGATCCAGTTGTAGAATCTGTGAGTCCAAGACCCTGAAGGAGGATCTTCCCATACCAAGTTTAGAAAGGATTTCAAGGAGGAGAGACAGAGAAACTATACCAGATCCTCTAGCATGTGAGCTCTGTGGAACAAGGTTGTTTTGTATTTTGACAAGAACAGTTCAGCAGAATGATAGAGGAGGAAGCCTGGTTGGAGTGAGTACAAGAGAGAAAGGGAAGGAATTAATTAGAGATGGGGGATATAAAAATTCTTTCAAGCAGTTTTGATAGAAAGCAAAGCAGAGAAACGGGATGGTGGCTGGAGGGCCATGGGATCCAGAGAGGGATTTTTTTTTTAAAGATAGAAGTATAATGGTATATTGGAACACTGAGGGGAATTCTCCAGAGGAGAGAAAATTGCTGAAGCAGTGTCCCCTAAGAGTGAGAGGGAATGGGTAGTGCAAGGTTTGGCAGTGGATAACAGACCCATGGACATAGCCACCAGAAGAAAGGTGGAGTGTATGGGCTCAGATGCCTTTGTGTCTTGGTGTGACCTTGGGAAAGTTCTTTATGATTGATGCCTCCCCCCCAACCTTAGTGAAAGAGGAAGCAAGTTATAGGCTGAGATTTTAGAGATTTGCTGAGCTAGGAGAAGGCACGAAACAGTCTCTAAATTGTGAAAGGGCTAGAAAATGGGATTGCCAGGAAGCACCAGTGCACCTGAGGGGGTTGGTGGCCATGCATTTTAATAAAACTAGTCAGGATGGTCCCAAGAATTTTCCAGCTCTGCTCAGTTGTGCAAGGGAAGGTGCAGGGAGGTCAGAGAATATCCCTTCCTTCATAAGAGCTCAGGAAGGAGGAAAAGAAAGCATAAACAGCAAAGCAAAAATTAGAGAATGTGTGCTCATTGCTACAATCAAATTACAGCAGATGCAATGGGAGTTCTAGGTTGAGAGCAAGAACTCCTGCTGATTTGGGTCATGGATAAGGGAAGATTATACAAAGAAAGATGCTCAAGACAGTAATAAGTAGGTAGGGATGGAGAACACATTCCTTTTGTTTTTTCCTTTTTAAAAATTTTATTTATTTATTTTAGGGAGAGCAGAGGGGAGGGGCAGAGGGAGAAGAAAAGAGAGTCCCAAGCTTACTCTGCACTAAGTGAGGAACCCTATGCAGGGCTCAATCTTATGACCCTGAGATTGACCTGAGCTGAAACCAAGCCAGTTGCTTAACCGATTGAGCCACACAGGTGCCCCAGGGAACATATATTTCTGAAGGTGCTGATAGAGTCTTCATCTCATAATTTTTGCTATAATTTTTATTAAAATCAAGATAAACCATGAATCTGGAGTTGCCTGCATCATGACGTATAAACACATTGTATAATAATCTTATAATGTAAGATATGATATGGTATGACATACAACATGTTATACAATATAACTTAGTTTTATTACTTTTATTACTCTCATTTAATAGACATAACTTGAGCACTGTGTTGAGTTTTCATTAATTACAGCCTCTTATTCTCACCAGTTGGCACAACAGCTGCTATTCTTTCCATTTTATAAGAAAACTAACACACTTGTTGTTAAGTTACTTTACCATGAACCTAGAACTAGTTATTCGCAGAAATGGGATTCAGACCCAGATGTGCCTGATGCTTGTGTTCCTCCAGATCATCAATAACAGTACCAGTCATGGTGTTGGAGGCTGCTTGCACCCAGACAGAGTCGGGAGCAAAGGGTGTTATTGGTACCCTTGAATATTGTATCCAGCAATGTGATAATTTCTAAATTGCAGCTCTCCCTAAGGTCCTATACAAACAGGATATCATTTTGTATTTCTTGCTTTATGCTGGTTCTCAAAGTTGAGACTGGGATATTGAATCCCTGTGAACTTGTGATTCTGTGTCTGAAAAGCAGATTCAAAAGTAGCCATAAAGCTCAGGACAAAGACCTGCACTGCTTAATGGTTCAAGAGTATTTACGACTTCAGAAGACAGATCTGTTTGCTCTTCAGAAGAGATTTTAATTGTGTTACAGAAAGGGATGGCACAGTCTTCAAGGCTTCTGTCCTGTCAGAGAGAACTAAGGAGTCCACAACTTATTTGTTCCTTACACAACAAGGTCAATGATATAGTTCTTTCTTAGAGTCAATCCCATCAATACTGAGAGGGTTCCGAGAAGATGAAGTAAACAAATGGTGTGCTTGAAGTTTATTTTGTCCTTCTGTCTTAAAAGATAGACTTATGATCACAGGGTTTGGGGTAATGATAAAAACCAGGAGGTGAGAGGCATACCTTGTAACTTGTCATGGGACAAGTAGCATCGGCCTGCTACAGTGTGAAAATGAAATGTCCTCTTGTCTTCCAGACCTCTGGAAATGGATCTCTGACCATCTGTGAAATTGATTCCTGTGAAAACTCATCCCTATATTGGAGAAAGCTGTGTGGGCGGTGGAAAGTGGTTGTTGAACAAAGTTGAGAGAGGTTCCAGAAAGTTCACTGGGCATTTTTAAATTTTTTATTAACATATAATGTATTATTTGCCCCAGGGGTGCAGGTCTGTGAATCATTAAGCTTACATATATCACAGCATTCACCATAACACATACCCTCCCCAATGTCCATAAACCAACCACCCTACCCCTACCCCTCCCACCCCCCAGAAACCCTCAGTTTGTTTTGTGAGATTAAGAGTCTCTTATGGGGGGAGCCTGGGTGGCTCAGTGGGTTAAGCCTCTATCTTCCGCTCAGGTCATGATCTCAGGGTTCTGGGATCAACCCCCCGCATTGGGCTCTCTGCTTGGCGGGGAGCCTACTTCCCCCTCTCTCTCTGCCTGCCTCTCTGCCTAATTGTGATCTCTGTCTGTCAAATAAATAAATAAAATCTTAAAAAAAAAAAAGAGTCTCTTATGGTTTGTCTCCCTCTCAATCCCATCTTATTTCGTTTTTTACTTCCCTAGCTCTCAAAACCCCCCACCCTGCCTCTCAAATTCCTCATATCAGAGAGAGCATATGATACTTGTCTTTCTCTGATTGACTTATTTAGCTCAGCACAATACACTCTAGTTCCATCCATGTCATTGCAAATGGCGAGGTTTCATTTCTTTTGATGGCTGCATCGTATTCCATTGTGTGTGTATATATATATACACATATATATACCACTCTTCTTTATCCATTCATCTGTTGATGGAGATCTAGGTTCTTTCCGTAGTTTGGCTATTGTGGACATTGCTGCTATAAACATTCAGGTGCATGTGTACCTTCAGATTACTACATTTGTATTTTTAGGGTAAATACCCATAGTGCAATTGCTGGGTCGTAGAGTAGCTCTATTTTCAATTTTTTGAGGAACCCCCATGCTGTTTTTCACAGTGACTGCACCAGCTTACATTCTCACCAAGAGTGTAGGAGGGTTCCCCTTTCTCTGCATCCTCTCCAATGTCTGTTGTTTCTGACTTGTTAATTTTAACCATTCTGACTGGTATGAGGTGCTATCTCATTGTGGTTTTGATTTGTATTTCCCTGATGCCGAGTGATGTGGAGCACTTTTTCATGTGTGTATTGACCATCTGGATGTCTTCTTTGCAGGAATGTCTGTTCATGTCATCTGCCCATTTCTTGATTGGATTATTTGTTCTTTGGGTGTTGAGTTTGATAAGTTCTTTATAGACTTTGGATGCTAGCCCTTTATCTGATACGTCATTTGCAAATATCTTCTCTCATTTTTTCAGTTGTCTTTTGGTTTTATTAACTGTTTCCTTTGCTGTGCAAAAGCTTTTGATCTTTATGAAGTCCCAATAGTTCATTTTTTTCCCTTGCTTCCCTTGCCTTTGGCCTACGCCAAAGCTGAGGTCGAAGAGGTTGCTGCCTGTGTTCTCCTCAAGGATTTTGATGGATTCCTTTCTCACGTTGAGGTCCTTCATCCATTTTGAGTCTATTTTTGTGTGTGGTGTAAGGAAATGGTCCAGTTTCATTTTTATGCATGTGGCTGTCCAGTTTTCCCAACACCATTTGTTGAAGAGACTGTCTTTTCCACTAGACATTCTTTCTTGCTTTGTCAAAGATTAGTTGACCATAGAGTTGAGGGTCTATTTCTGGCTCTCTATTCTGTTCCATTGATCTATATGTCTGTTTTTGTGCCAGTACCATGCTGTCTTGATGATGACAGCTTTGTAATAGAGTTTGAAGTCTGGAATTGTGATGCTACCAACTTTGGGTTCCTTTTTCAACATTCTTCTGGCTATTCGAGGTCTTTTCTGGTTCCATATAAATTTTAGGATCATTTATTCCATTTCTTTGAAAAAATAGATCGTATTTTGATAGGGATTATGTTATACGTGTAGATTGCTTCAGGTAGCATAAACATTTTCACAATATTTGTTCTTCCAATTCATGAGTATGGAACATTTTTCCATTTCTATGTGTCTTCCTCAATTTCTTTTATGGGTACTTTATAGTTTTCTGAATACAGATTCTTTGCCTCTTTGGTTAGGTTTATTCCTAGGTATCTTATGGTTTTGGGTGCAATTGTAAATGGGATCAACTCCTTAATTTCTCTTTCTTCTGTCTTGCTGTTGGTGTGTAGAAATGAAGCAGTTTTCTGTGTATTGACTTTATCGTGACACTTCACTGAATTTCTGTATGAGTTCTAGTAGTTTTGGAGTGGAGTCTTTTGGGTTTTCCACATAAAGTACATCATCTGCAAAGAGTGAGAGTTTGACATTGACTTCTTCTTTGCTGATTTTGATGCCTTTAATTTCATTTTGTTGTCTGATTGTTGAGGCTAGGACTTCTAGTACTATGTTGAATAACAGTGGTGATAGTGGACATCCCTGCCGTGTTCCTGATCTTAGGAGAAAAGCTCTCAGTTTTTCCCCATTGAGAATAATATTCACTGTGGATTTTTCATAGATGGCTTTGATGATATTGAGGTGTGTACCCTGTATCCCTACACTTTGAAGAGTTTTGATCAAGAAAGGATGCTGTACTTTGTCAAATGCTTTTTCAGCATCTATTGAGAATATTATATGGTTCTTATTCTTTCTTTTATTAATGTGTTGTATCACATTGATTGATTTGCAGATGTTGAACCAACCTTGCAGCCCAGGAATAAATCCTACTTGGTCATTTTGAGTAATCCTTTTAATGTACTGTTAGATCCTATTGGTTGGTTTTTAGATGAGAATTTTTGCATCTGTGTTCATCAAGTATATTGGTCTGTAATTCTCCTCTTTGATAGGATCTTTGTCTGGTTTTGGGATTAAGGTAATGCTGGCCTCATGAAATAAGTTTGGAAGTTTTCCTTCCATTTCTACTTTTTTTTAATGGTTTTAGGAGAATAGGTATTAATTCTTAAATGTTTGGTAAAATTTCCCTGGGAAGCTGTCTGGCCCTGGGCTCTTGTTGGGAGATTTTGTGGTGACTGCTTCAGTCTCCTTACTGATTATGGATCTGTTCAGGTTTTCTGTTTCTTTGTGGTTCCGTTTTGGTTGTTTATATGTCCCTATGAATGCATCCATTTCTTCCAGATTGTCAAATCTGCTGGCATATAGCTGCTCATAATATGTTCTTATAATTGTTTGTATTTCTTTGGTGTTGGTTGTGATCCCGCCTCTTTCATTCATGAATATATTAATTTGAGTCCTTTCTTTTTTCTTTTTGATACATCTGGCCAAGGTTTATCAATCTTATTAATTCTTTCAAAGGTCCAGCTCCGTTCCGTTGATTTGTTCTACTGTTCTTTTGGTTTCTATTTCATTGATTTCTGCTCTGATCTTTATGGTTTCTCTTCTCCTGCTGGGTTTAGGCTTTCTTTGGGTTAGGTATGTATTTGAGACCTTTCTTGTTTCTTGAGAAAGGCTTGTATTGCTATATACTTTCCTGTCAGGACTGCCTTTGCTGTGTCCCAAAGATTTTGAACAGTTGTGTTTTCATTTTCACTTGTTTTCATGAATTTTTTAAATTCTTCTCTAATTATCTGGTTGACCCATTCATTCTTTTGTAGGATGCTCTTTAGCCTCCATGTATTTGAGTTCTTTCCAATTTTCCTCTTGTGATTGAGTTCTAGCTTCAGAGCACTGTGGTCTGAAATATGCAGGGAATGGTCCCAATCTTTTGGTACCAGTTGAGACCTGATTTTTACCCAGCATGTGATCTATTCTGGAGAATGTTCCATGGGCACTAGAGAAGAAAGTGTATTCTGTTGCTTTGGGATGGAATGTGCTGAATATATCTGTGATGTCCATCTGGTCCTGTGTGTCATTTAAGGCCTTTATTTCCTTGTTGATTTTTTGCTTTGATGATCTGTCCATTTCAGTGAGGGGGGATGTTAAAGTCCCCTACTATTATTGTATTATTGTTGATGTGTTTCTTTGATTTTGTTATTAATTGGTTTATATAGTTGGCTGCTCCCATATTTTAAAATTGTTAGCTCTTCTTATTGGACAGACCCTTTAAGTATGATATAGTGTCCTTCCTCATCTCTTGTTATAGTCTTTGGCTTAAAATCTAATTGATCTGATATAAGGATTGCCACCCCAGCTTTCTTTTGATGTCCATTAGCATGATAAATTGTTTTCCATCACTCACTTTAAATCTAGAGGTGTCTTTGGGTCTAAATTGAGTTTCTTGTAGACAATATATTGATGGGTCATGTATCTTTTGATTGGGGCATTTAGCCCATTTACTTTTAAGATAACTATTGAAAGATATGAATTTAGTGCCATTGTATTGCCTGTAAGGTGACTGTCACTGTATATTGTCTCTGTTCCTTTCTGATCTATTACTTTTAGGCTCTCTCTTTGCTTAGAGGACCCCTTTCAATATTTCCTGTAGGGCTGCTTTGCTGTTTGCAAATTCTTTTAATTTTTATTTATCCTGGAAGCTTTTTATCTCTCCTATTTTCAATGACAGCCTAGCTGGATATAGTATTCTTGGCTGCATATTTTTCTTGTTTAGTGCTCTGAATATATCATGCCAGTCCTTTGTGGCCTGCCAGGTCTCTGTGGATAAGTCTGCTGCCAATATAATATTTCTACCATTCTGTGTTACAGAACTCTTGTCCCAAGCTGCTTTCAGCACTTCCTCTTTGTCACTGAGACATGTAAGTTTTACTATTAGATGACAAGGTGTGGACCTATTTTTATTGATTTTGAGGGGGATTCTCTGTGCCTCCTGGATGATTTTGATGCCATATTAGGGGAATTCTCTACAATAATTCTCTCCAATATACCTTCTGCCCACCTCTCACTTTTTTCTTCTGGGATCCCAATTATTCTAATATTGTTTCATCTTATGGTATCACTTATCTCTCAGTTCTCTCCTCATGGTCCAGTGTTGTTTGTCTCTCTTTTGCTCAGCTTCTTTATTCTCTGTCATTTGGTCTTCTATACCACTAATTCTCTCTTCTGCCTCATTTATCCCAGCAGTAAGAGACTCCATTTTTTATTTCACCTCGTTAATAGCTTTTTTATTTCAACTTAGTTAGATTTTAGTTCTTTTATTTCTCCAGAAAGGGATTTTATTTCTCTGAAAGGGAGTCTCTAATATCCTCCATGCTTTTTTCAAGCCCAGCTAGCACGTTGATAATTGTCATTCTGAACTCTAGTTCTGACATACTAGTAATGTCCGTATTGATTAGGTCCCTAGCTGTCTGTACTGCCTCTTGTTTTTTTTTTTTTTTTTTTTGTGATTAGTTTTTCTACCTTGTTATTTTATCCAGATAAGAATAAATGAATGAGAGAACAAAATGTGAAAAGGGTGGCAAAGACCCCGGAAAAATGTACGCTAACCAAATCAGGAGAGACCTGAAAACCAGGGGGAGAAGAATGGGGGAAATTATATATAGAGAGAATGAATATATATATATATATATACATATATATATATATATATACACATATGACTGGTGAATAGAATAGAGCCACCCACTTGATTTGGGGTATATTCTGGTCTCTTAGAAGAAACTACCTCCCAAAATTTTGAAGAAAGAAAAACTTATGTATATACAAAATAAGGGTAAACATGATGAAGGGATGGAACATGACTGTAGAGAGGAAAATTTTAAATGATTTTAAAAGAGGAATTGATAAGATGAGTTGGTTGGGGGAAAAAAAGAGAGAATGTGATCAGGCTGGAGATTAGAACAAAGCCATGTGCTAGATTTAGGGTATATTTTGATCTATTAGATGAAATTGTATCCCAAAATTTTAAATAAAAAGAACCTATATGTATACAAAAAATAAGGTTAAATACAATGAAGGGATAAAATATGACTATAAAAATGAAAATTTAAAAAGATTTTTTAAAAGGTATTGATAATATAAAGTCGTTCAAAAACAGCAAAAGAGGAAAGAGGACAAGTTAAAAAAACAATAAGAAATAATAAAATTAAAAATAATTAACTATGAAAGACTAAAGGATCATGGGAAAAAAAAACATGAATTCTGTGTTGCTTTCCCCTAGCTCTGAAATTCTGCAGTTCTCATTGATTGATGAACTTGGTGTTGGCTGGATGTTCTTGCTGATCTTCTGAGGGAGGGTCTGTTGCAGTGATTCTCAAACATCTTTCTCTGAGGCAGAATTGCACCACCCTTGCCAGGGGCCAGGCTAAGTAATCTGCTCAGGTTCACTTTTGGTAGCTTTTGTTCCTCGAACGCTTTCTGTAGAGCTTTGGAGGACAGAAATGAAAATGGCAGCCTCCCAATCTCTGGCCCCAGAGGAGCAGAGAACTTGGGCCCCCACTCTTCAGTGCACCCTCAGAGAAAAGCAGTCAATCCCTTCCATCTCCCTGGTCTCTGGCTGCACTCCGAGCTCACCCAGCTTGTGACCGAGTGTTTCTATCTCTGGTGCACTACCCCGTTTGGAGTCTTGAAACTCAGCAGATTTCTACTGCACACTCCCACACCACTCCTCCCAGAGGAGAAAGGAGGGGGTCTCTCTGGATCTGCCACTTGTGGGGTCGCTGCTCAAAGAGCAGTGGTCTCACTCTGCCTTGGATCATGGTTTAAGGTAGCTCTGAACTGAGAGTGTACTCAGCTCTGATCTCTGGGGGCTCTGCCACACTCACACACCCCTGGTCTTTCTGTGATCCCAAGGGTCCTGAGACCACACTGTCCCTGCAAGGGCTCTACCCCCACTTAGCCTCTGGAGTGATGTCCCTCAGTGGGGCAGATTTCTAAAAGTTCTAATTTTGTGCTCTGCTGCTCCACCACTTGCTGGGAGCTGGCCCCTCCTGCCGTGGTCTGTTTTCCTGTGGCTTCAAATCCACTTTTCCACATATCCTACCTTCCAGAAAGTGGTCAATTTTCTGTTCCTAGAATTGCTGCTCTTCTCTTCTATCTCCTATTGAGTTTGTAGGTGTTCAGAATGGTTTGATAACTAGCTGAACTCCTGGGACCTAATATTTTAGTCTCCTACTCCTCCACCATCTTCTTCACTGGGCATTTTCAAAAAATCACATCCAGTTTTCTTAAAGGGGTGGAACAAAATTCAAAGAAAGCATCCCCTTTGGTCACTAAAAATGTAATATTGATGTAGCTATTTTTGATGAATTTTTAAAAAGCAGAGAAGTTTTTTATTCTACCTAACCCAAACAAATGTGGACAGCCTTTTAAATTTTCTGTAATGTGGCTGACTGAATGACATTTTCATTTTGAGGCTGGCTTCAGTCTGTCTTTTAACACTCAAGTGAGGTATGCCTTTCTCCTTACCTGCATAGTGCTGTGTCTTTTAGAAATAATGACTGAGTCTAATGTTAGGTATAGCAATCAGATGCAGACATTTCTGGGACTCAAACAAAGTAAAATGACCTAAGCCAGAATATGCACATGCATGTGACTCACATATAATTGTGTATTGTGGTGTTGGTATATTTATTTTAAAAAAATAGTTATAACATTTATGGTTTCACCTGCTTTTCTAGAATCTTATAACTGCTTCATCAGGAAACAGATTGTATTTCCACACTCCTTTAAAAGGAGCAGGTCTGTGTCACTGCCTCAGTACTCAGATGGCAGTGGAGGTGATCCTGTTTGATTTCTGAGACTAAGTCAAAAAAGGTGCTACAGCTTCTGCTTGCCTCTCTCTTGGAACATGTGCCATGGGCTCCCTGAGCTGATATGAAAGAAGTCTAGCTTCCCTGAATCTATAAGTCTAGAGAGCTCAGCAATAGAAATGGTAGTTCTGGAGCTGGGGAGCCAATCAAATGGAGGCAGAGATGGAGAGAGAGAGAGAAACCCAAGGAACCCCAAGCATTCCCTAACCCACCCCACTGCAGTTGGAGCCTTCCCAATCCCAGGTTCCAGACATATGAGCATGTGACCCTTCTTCAGATGACTCCAACTCCATTCTTCGAGCCCCTCCAACTGAGACCAAGTGAAATAAAATAAGCACTTCTTTAAATGCAGCTTCATGAGCAGAATAAATGTGTTTTTATTTTTAGACCATTGTATTTTGAGGAGGCTTGTTACACAGCACCAGATAACAAGAATGGTAGAAAGTCTCTTTTCATTTATTAATATAGATAAGAGAAGCCCAGTGTATCTAGAAATTATCACTATACAGTACTGAAGATGAATGGTGGGACATTAGGGATGTTATGGGGCATGGACTTTCCTAGCTTTTCAGTTTTCATTGTCAAGTAGCAAGGCCAGAGCAACAGGAAATCTGACTTCTAGAACTGTGCTCTTTCCTGGCAAAACACCGTGAAACTCTTATTATTTGTTAAAAGAGCAATTGCTCACTCTATTATATACCTGAAACTAATATAACACTCTGTGTTAACTGTACTGGAATTAAAATAAAAACAATTCAAAAAAAGAGCAATCTCGGGGTGGCTGGGTGGCTCAGTGGGTTAAGCCTCTGCCTTTGGCTCAGGTCATGATCTCAGGGTCCTGGGATTGAGCCCCACATGGGGCTCTCTTCTCTGCAGGGAGCCTGCTTTCCCCCCTCTCTCTGCCTGCCACTCTACCTACTTGTGATCTCTCTCTCTGTCAAATAAAATTAAAAAAAAATAAAATAAAAAGAGCAATTTCAAAATAAGCAGTGGATCCGACAATCTAATGAACCCTATGCATTTCATATCTCTGAACTGACTTAACAATAGCTTGACCAAACTGAAATTAAATATTGTTTGCCTGAGAATTAGAAGCATTACAGCTCTATCCACAGTTTTTGTGCAGTTTATAGGAGAAAATGAAGAACAAGATTCTCAAGACCAGGTTTCAACAAGAAGCCTGGGAAAGAAATTCTTTGTAGTTTGAGGGTAGAAATAATGACTTAGTTATCTTCACACTTCTGAAACTCGTATTTAGAGCACCCAGGGTTTCTAGTGTCATATATGGACATACTTATCACTCAGATATTTACATAGCTCAGAGATGCATGTCAGTAGAATATTATTTATTTTTTTAAAAACAAGAACCTGAAAAACCAAGTCGACCCAGTTTCATAATTGAAAATCCCAAAGGCCAACCCAACAGCTCAAGTGAGGCGAGCAGACCTTGTTTCTTCTCTCTTTTTGCTGCTGAGCTTCAGTCTTGGATTTGCTTTATTCTCAGCATACTTTCACCCTAGAGGTCCCAAGAATCTTAAATCTATAAGATCCCTATTCACTCTCTTCTTCCAAGTACAGAACAAAAGTTCTTGCTCTGCTAGATCAAGTTAGGGGATACACATTTCACTAAACCATTTCTATGGGGCAAATATTGGGATTGAGGATTAGCTTACCTCAGGCCCCAACGTTGGATGTAAAGAAAGTGTTGCTTACCACATGGTCTGAATTGAGGATGGATTCTATATTCCACACTCAGTTAGAGTATTATTATTATAAGTCGGGGTATTGGATCCTGGGTAACCAAACATAGAAATGCCCAGCTCTAAAAGTGATTTAGAGTATATATTAGAAGTGTGAGTATATTTGAATATCTAGAAAAACTAGCACTATCTAATGAGTTAACCCTGCATTTTTGTGGATTACTTTAAATATTTTTTTGACCAATGAAATGCAGTGCTTATTTTTTTTTAATTTTTTTTTTTACTTTATTTAAGCTTTATTTAAACATATGATGTAACCCCACCACCCTCACCCAACCCCTCTTCCCCCCACCCCCCTCAGTTTGTTTTATGACATTAAGAGTCTCTTTTGGTTTTTCTCCCTCCCGATCCCATCTTCTTTCATTTTTACTTTTCCTACCACCTTAACTCCCACCCCCGTTGCATCTCCACTTCCTCATATCAGGGAGATCATGTGGTAGTTGTCTTTCTCCAGTTGACTTATTTCGCTAAGCATAATACGCTCTAGTTCCATCCATGTCATCGCAAATGGTAAGATTTCATTTCTTTTGATGGCTGCATAGTATTCCATCGTATATATATACCACATCTTCTTTATCCATTCATCTGTTGATGGGCATCTAGGTTCTTTCCATAACTTGGCTATTGTGGACATTGCTGCTATAAACATTCGGGTACACGTGCCCCTTTGGATCACTACGTTTGTATCTTTAGGATAGATACCCAGTAGTGCAATTGCTGGGTCATAAGGTAGCTCTATTTTCAATTTTTTGAGGAACCTCCATACTGTTTTCCAGAGTGGTTGCACCAGCTTGCATTCCCACCAACAGTGTAGCAGGGTTCCCCTTTCTCCGCATCCTCGCCAGCATCTGTCATTTCGTGACTTGTTCATTTTAGCCATTCTGACTGGTGTGAGGTGGTATCTCATTGTGGTTTTGATTTGTATTTCCCTGATGCCCAGTGATATGGAGCACTTTTTCATGTGTCTGTTGGCCATCTGGATGTCTTCTTTGCAGAAATGTCTGTTCATGTCCTCTGCCCATTTCTTGATTGGATTATTTGTTCTTTGGGTGTTGAGTTTGCTAAGCTCTTTGTAGATTTTAGACACTAGCCCTTTATCTGATATGTCATTTGCAAATATCTTTTCCCACTCTATCAGTTGTCTTTTGGTTTTGTTGACTGTTTCCTTTGCTGTGCAAAAGCTTTTGATCTTGATGAAGTCCCAATAGTTCATTTTTTCCCTTGCTTCCCTTGCCTTTGGCGTTGTTCCTAGGAAGAAGTTGCTGCGGCTGAGGTCGAAGAGGTTGCTGCCTGTGTTCTCCTCAAGGATTTTGATGGATTCCTTTCTCACGTTGAGCTCCTTCATCCATTTTGAGTCTATTTTCGTGTGTGGTGTAAGGAAATGGTCCAATTTCATTTTTCTGCATGTGGCTGTCCAATTTTCCCAACACCATTTGTTGAAGAGGCTATCCTTTTTCCATTGGATGTTCTTTCCTGCTTTGTCGAAGATTAGTTGACCATAGAGTTGAGGGTCTATTTCTGGGCTCTCTATTCTGTTCCATTGATCTATGTGTCTGTTTTTGTGCCAGTACCATA